>JACMIJ010000016.1:321-59369 GCA_014805365.1 Koerneria luziae | reverse complement strand
GGGGTGACCACGAGTATTAGAGGATAACATAGTAAAGAATTGGGTATATGGCAGGTCTACAAGTTTATGGATTAATCATTATTACTATGCAACACTTAAAAATGAATATACATGAAACGCTAGCAGTTGTTCACCTCGGTTGCAAGAAACACAATGAACGCAATCGTTTTCATGTGTCTTTATCTTTTACTAGTAAGTATTTTACTAGTAAGCTCAAAACCTTTCTGGTTTCAGGGTTTGAATGTAGCGGATACGGAAAACGACTTCGGCGAGAGCGCACGGGCCGAGGGTCGCTTCGTTTTCGAATGCTCATGGGAGGTGGTCAACAAAGGTGCGACTTCTTGTATTTAGTGTTTTAGCCAAAGATAACTCGCGCATTGTAAAAGTTACTGTTATGCACATTTTAATAGTTATGTGATTCCCATTATTGTTGATGGTTTAGATAGGCTGTAAGATAATCGAAACAATAACAGATTCCTTTTGGTGAGATGATTATCTTATCAGCGCTACTAGCAATTGGAAGGGGAAACATGAATGTCTTTTTTTCACTATCATCGAATCTTTAGAACTACCACAATCGGGGTTATTCAAAGTTCCTAGTGTTTGCTTTGTTTCTCTATACATAGGCATCCTTTGTGTTCAACAGTAACAACCAATGAGAAGTACGTTTTGTTGCGTTATCGTCGCGCTGCTTCTGCAATCAGCAAAGGCGACTCTCACTGTTTCCCTTTTGCCGTCCACCACTGATAGAGAGTCCAATTCGCAATAAAAGAGGCTGTTATCTGCTCTCGACTACACGTTTCGCCGTAGCGTTTTTGTTCGCGTCCATTGCACTTTATGGGCATCGAAGAAAGATGCGCGCAGGGAAATGTTGCGAACTAAAAAAATGGAAACAAAACAATATGGAACTTTACAAAAGAGCTAAGTAACCAACATTGCGTTAGGTTTGCAAAAGAAACAATGTCTCTTTCAATGACTCTATCACGCTCAACAATCTAAGACAGGACACGTTGTTGATAATCAGCCATACATGTGCATCAGCAATACAACAGCCATGACAGCTTTCCTTGGAAATGTTGATTATAAGTGAGATTATAAGAGTATCATGCTTCAGTTGGCGGGATCTACACGGTGCTGCGCACGAAGGCGCCATCGTCGACCGACGAGCTCGGCGACCAGTACTGCATGCTCGGGCCGTACTCGGACGAGCGCGCCAAGATGGAGATGGAGGTGCTCGAACCAGACAACGCCGCCATGAAGTACGCGCTGGAGAAAACACGGGAATGCGGGTTCAATGTGAGTGTTCGCAACTTTAAAGGAGGCCAGAAACCGTTGTTTTGTGTCAGCAGAATAGTGTGTATTTATAAGAGACCCGCCACTTCTGTGTGGGGGGCAACTATATATGGAAATGGTGGTTTTTGCCTCCGAGGCTTCACGGTTTCCGGCCCCCTTTAACACCGATCTTATCGATTATACATATAAGTTTTAAAGGGAAGTTTCTTAGCAGCATAACTTACAGCATAGCTTATTTTCTTGATGTGCCTTGCACTATCGTTTCTCTGAGTGTTGCCATTACAACTTCCTCAACGAAGGTCGTAAAAACTCTTTGTGTCTGAACTCTCTTTATGTGCTTTGGTCAGAGAAGGAGTGGTCTGTCAGAGCTTTGGAAATCACAACTTTTCTTGTGAATGGTCATGTCAACTGGCGCCAGAAACCGTGCATTCTTCGAGACAAAAGTCACTATTTCTTTGTATGCCCCAACGTCTCCCCAAAGTGTTGAGGGTTTGCTAGGCACATATATCTGTCACACCGATAGAACATTTTTGTATCTCATATGATTGAAGAAAGCTTATTGGAGAAAAAAATGAAACTATGCTCATCTGTGGTCCTATGAAGCTCTGTCCTGTTCCGTATATAAGTACATTACTGTGTGCTAGCGTAGAATAGTTTGTTCTAGGAAACAACTTAATTTTATTTGGGAAATGTCACAGTTGTTGCTCTTTTGAAAGAATTTGGTTTTAGGTGATCTACGGCAGATGGCTTATCGATGGATATCCAAAGGTTGTGCTCTTTGATATCGGATCGGCTGCATGGAAGCTGGAACAGTGGAAGCAGGAGGTTCGATTCTCATGTTTTCGAGACATTTTTAAAGACATTTTAAAGTCATTCATGAATCATAGACGCTTTTATGTCTTACAAGATGAAAAGGTTGTGCCCATTATTCAACCTACAGGTTTTCCCATGAAACGTTTCCTTACAGTTGTGGGATGCGACTCATATCGGTATTCCATGGCCGGATCGCGAGTCCAATGACTGCCTGATCCTCGGATTCATGGTTGCCATCTTTCTCCAGAAGGTACGCCAGTAATAAAACCGAACGGCTGTGATGGCCAAGTTCATATTGTTCTTTTTGCACAGTATCAACTGATGTTCAATCTTTTCATGGTCCTGCAATTTTGCATCTTTGCAGTTCGAGAGCGCTGCAAGCGGTGACCGTCAGGCGCTTGTGTGCGCACACTTTCACGAGTGGCAGGCCGGTATCGGACTCATCATGCTCAGGTTGGCAAAGTACCCAAAAACAGAATTCTCAAACTTTGAGCACACTCTGCAGTGTTGGAATATTTCTCTTTTATTGTTACATACATACATAGGGTTATAAAACACTGAACGCTGGAGAAATGAGTGTTCATGACACCTGCATTCTATGCACTGTTTGTATTTCCCATTAGGTATACAATAAACGTGGAATAGTATTGTTGCCTTTGGCAAGGTACATGGTTTACAATGTACGTTGCATTTTTTCAGGATCTGGAAGGCGAACGTCTCGCTGGTCTTCACAACCCACGCGACGCTGCTTGGACGACATCTGTGCGCTGGCGGAGCCGATCTGTACAATAACATTATGAGCGTATGTTGCTTCTGTATTCTGAAAACCTTTTAGAACTTGCGCATCTCAGAATAGCTGCTGCATTTGCTGCTGTTGGTCCAAAAGCAAACAGGAACCAACAGCGAATTACTTGGAAGCCTTCGAAACCGCTGTTCTTGCTAAGCCCTCTGGCATACCAAGAACAGCCGAGGTGACTGTCGCTAGCGGCTTAGATGTTACAGTATGACAGAACTAACCTGTAGAACCCGTGTGCCTAATATAGTCAGCTAGTGCTCTGCCCAATACGCTTTGTGTCCCATGTTCTCAAGGCAAGGACATCCTCCTCGTCCTCTTCGATGGGGTATGATGATGGTGTTCCTGTACTTTCAGTCTTCCGATACGGGTGAAGACGCAGGATCATTCCCAAAGGTCCTTCAACTATATCAACACACAAAATGCAGCAAAAGCTGTCGCTCGTTGCTACCGTAGTGTAGTGCATACTCGGTGGAAAATAATACTGAATAGTGCTTGAGTGTTTAAAACACTCGCTTTCTTTTGTGCAAGTAACTTCGTTAGCCCATTCAGAAAATGAGTGTTGTATTCACTCAAGCACCAAGGAGTGTTTAAAACGCTCAAACTTTTATTGTTTGTTATTCTTTTCTGAGTATGTCATAGTATTCGCTTGTAGTGGTCCGTTTGTACACTATGGCTTGTCGTTAGGAAATTACATCGGAAATGAAGCAATCATAATCGCAACGCATTATGAGAATGTTCTTTCTGCATATCTGCAAAAATTTATAGCTACATACTTTTCAGCGACGGAGATCGCTTGAACTCCAAATACATTTCAAAACTTTTCCCTAAAGAGTCATTAATTGGTTTTCGTGATGCCTATTTAGACTTAGTAATGTGAGGAAACAACATGTTGAGGTAAAAGTAGTAATGTGTTGCTTTGTAGTTCGACGTGGACAAGGAAGCCGGCGAGAAGCAGATCTACCATCGGTACTGCCTTGAACGGGCAGCTGCGAACATGGCACACATTTTCACCACCGTCAGGTTGGAAATAAGCATCTCTCATGATTAACCTTACCAAATTAAAATATTAATGTGAAGTTTATTAGCATATGTGTTAAAGTAAGTAAAGATAAATAGTATGTTAGATATTATTCGCTTCTTATTGTTAGTAAGTGAGATTAGTCGGTATCGGTCAATGTGGTCCCTCAATCTTACCAGAGTTGAATACTGAATCTGCCTGTTCAATCATCGGAATAAGATGCGACCAAATTTCTGCGCTCAATCACAGTGCGTGCGAATGTTCACGCTCAACGTGAACTTTGTGAAGAAATTAGCAAAGTTGATCTGCACTTAGTATAGGCACAAGAGAATTCGATGGACCGCAGTTTGAATGACCAGTATTCACAGTGCGTGTGAATAGTAAAGTCCTTCCGAATCAAGGCCTCATGGCCTGCGGGGCGGTAAATGACTAAGCAGGGCCGCTATGTGAATAGTATGAACCTCAATATGATCTTGACTTCTCATTGTTTTCTTAAAACTTATTGTAAAGAACATGAACATAACCGTGCTCCCTCTTCCTGGCAACATTCCTGTTCAGTGCCTTCAGTGACTGATGCAATAACTACATAGTTCGATTCACCCAACTCGACCTATGTATTCCCTCATTAATATAAAGAACGAAGAAAAAAGCCTGGCACAACCAGGTGAATCCGATGTATATACGGCATATATATTAAAGAAAGCCATAGATACTCCTCATTCTATCTATATGGAGTGGCCAAAAGAGCCAATAATTTTTGATCATTCATAGAACAAGCACACCACTCACTTTGTAATCATCATTTTGTTTCATTTACGAGAATGACTATGTAATATCTGTGTGTTATTAATTTTTTTGAACTTCAATGATCTGTGCCAGCTATTCTCTGCATGCAACACATTCAGCTATTTCCGCTGCAGTTTTATCATGCCCGAGCGCTTACTCTGAATAGTGTGCATCGCAATGGCCTTTTATAATGGGCGAATAGGTGGGGGGTCCTAATATTGTTCTGTTGGGGGGGGGGTAGAGGTGAACACGTATTCACCCTGCCGGGCACCTTCATTTCGTTACTTTTGGTCAACCCGACGGCATCTGTCCTACAGCGTAATATCCCCATCACCTAATGGAATAACAAAGCAAGGGCGTGCATATCGGCAATACATATGTATGTACATATGTACATAAACACAATCCGTGCCTGGCTGGCGTACTTGCAGAGTTGTATTCAATGGCGCATTCTGAGTGAGTAGTGCGAAAAGCTGCTCTTTTCAATGTACGCCCACCCACCACGATATAAATACACATTTACACGGTGTTGTTTATTTCGGTAGAAAAGGTGACGTCGAAAAAAGTGCGGGACACACCGTGGGTACCGTGCCTACAATGCACTTTCTCCCGTTCTCACGGCCTTTTTAATCAACTTTGGACAAATACACCGAATAAATAAGGCAGAAATACGTATCCTAATGTCCTGCATAAAAAGGTATATGAACATAAGATGCAGATCTGTTTCGTTTTTTTTTGCAATCTTCTCTAACGATAAGAAAACAGTTCTGATAGTGTTTTCTTTTGACGCAATTCAGATTAGCTGCATTTCACTATGTGAGGAAATAAAAAGAGCTAAATAGCGGAATCGTGATCTTGATTACAGAAACTTGAGCAAATATCTGAAGCAACCTTTGACCTAAAAGGCACTTCACACGTAACATGTCCTATTGACCACGTGTAGGTCTTGATGAAAGGACCTGCAAAATCGTTGCATCGCTGTAGCAGCAGATCCACAACATCTGTGAACTGAAGGGAAAGCGACTAGTAGAGTAGAAAGCAGCCATTGTATTCTTGAAGGTGCTACGACGGACATTGTTTTCCGAAAGAATTCATATTATTTGTTCATAGTTCACAAAGAATCATTATAGGACCTGCAAATTCAATTCATAGAAGGTATCAGGCGTTCATTAACACATAATTATTATTTTTTTTTCATTTTAGCAATAAAGGCTCACTTTTTTGTGTATGATTAGATGCTCACCCTCTCTTCACTGTGCAGAGGACACGTAGTATACTGTTTGTTGAATGACTGACATGAAATTGTGATGGCAGCCATTGTTTCAAAAGAAATTTTCGTACAAAGTGTAAAAATATTAGCAAAATATGTTGTACTTTCTTCATGGTACGAGATTTCATGACATTTCGTTTGCAGTGAGATCACGGGACTCGAATGCGAGCATCTGCTGAAGCGCAAGCCGGACATCCTGACGCCGAACGGACTCAACGTGGTCAAGTTCGCCGCTCTGCACGAGTTCCAGAACCTGCACGCGATCGCGAAGGAGAAGATTCACGATTTCGTCCGCGGACACTTCTACGGGTCAGCCACTCTATTTCAAGGAACTTAACGCTTTCCAGGGTCTTTAAAAGTTATCTTTCACCAACCTTTAGAATGCTCTGTTTCCCTGTGCAGTTCCTAATGTTTCGCACGCGTTTTCAATGTAAAAATGTTTCTGGAGCTCAAGAATTGCGTTTTTTTATTGCTAGATCTTAGTCCAGATAGCGTTAACCTTCAATTTTGACCAGCAATAAGTTCCAATATTCGTAACTTTTCATCCTGTTAAAAATTCAAACAATCCCCCGGGAATGGTTATCGGTTGTTGGATTTCTGAGTGTGAGAAGAGCCGGCGTGTTCATAGAGAGGGAGGCATTCTCACGGGTATTGTCACGTAGGGAGTGTAGAGAGAGAGAGAGAGAGAGAGAGAGAGTGAGAGAGAAAAAGGTATTTACACTATGTATCTTTTTTGTTCACTTAAAAACCCTAAGAACCGTTCTTCTGTAATAGCAAAACTGTTTGTATAAGAAATCCGCAACTGCTGTGAGTGGGCAACCACATAATGAAATGACGCATTTTGCCTCAACCCCCCTTTAATAGCAACCTAAGCAGTTATAACATCTCATTTTCAATACCATCAAAGTTCATGTTGATTGCTGCTACACATTTTTGGCCTTCATCTCAGCGTGATCGTGTTGCGAAAGTTGCGAAAATACGCAACGACGAATTTGGGGAGATTACGTTCACATGGTACTCTTTGTGCTTCACAAATGTCAAAATGTTGACCAAATCGAAACTGCGCGTGTTTATCGTCGACTTTTTTCCTTCTTCTGCCATGTTATCTATTAGGAAATGTTAACTTTTTCTCACATCTACATAGCTGAACTTCACATGTTGCGAATGTTTCGCGGAAAACAAATTCACATGCGAAAATGTTTTCCTGTGTACGGTACAATTCTCTGCTCCATCCATGTTATCTCTCGTATTCAAGGCATTTTTGCTTGGGGGGAAGTCCTGAGAGGGCCAGGACGTTGTGGAGCATTTTAAGTCCGAAGTTACCCAGGCATTCACATGAACCGATTTCTTTTCACAACTACTGTCACTACCAATTGCCGATCCCGGAGGGATGACACCTTGGTTGGGTGGTGCTATCTATCAAGAATGTGGAATTGGCGTAAAAGTTGCGGAGAATGCCATTGCACTTTCTATGGTCAAGAATGGCCAGTCTGTCCTATGAAATTGTCTACGACATAAGTTATCGTTTAATGACTTGAAAAAAGCAGCTATTGCTTCATGACGTATGTGCCTTACGGAACGAAAAACAGAATTCAAGTTCCAGCATGCGTGGATACTGCACTTTATTGTCTGTGGAAAGCCTCATACAGTTTCATTTAGAATGAAAAAAAGAAATATTTGTAGTTGTTATAAAGTTTAAAGTGAACAAGTTAGAAAGTGCTGCTACGTATTGTTAGCAAGGTGAGATTAATCGTTCTATGACGCGGTGGCTAACATATTACAAATGATTTTTGACGGGTGCTACCCGTAGACGAGGTGTTGAATGCTTTTTCACCCAACCTTATCAGGAAAATCCTTGTCCATTGAAGCAAGTGATTGTGAAGGTAGGACAAGAGTTGTGGAGAACGAGAAAAACCACGTTCTATGGTCAAGAACGTCCAGTCTAGCCCGTAATTGTTTACGACACAAGTTAACGACTAGTCATACAAGGAAAACGCAATTCAAGTTCGCAGCCAATCGACGACTGTGTGCTGTTTGGCATTCAATGGACGCAATAGCATAGCGTCCAGCTCATTTCCTGTTTCGCAGTAGTGTTTTGCAAGAACGAAAAAAACCATAATGTTATTACGAGAATCCATTGGTATCATCAAGCTGTTCTTCATAAGCTGCCGCTATCAATGACACATGAAAGAAACTTCCTTATAAGGAAACCCGCAAACTCACTCATTCAGCCACTTTTTTCTTCGTGCGTAGGAGCTGCTAGCCTTTTGCAGCAACGTGGGTGGTTCAATCTTTAGCAATATTATCGTAGAGGGGGGGGGGTTTAAAGTTTTGGCCTTAGTCAGAGGATTTCCTCAAAAATTACACTAACTGTTAAAAATTTTGGACTTTTGACCACATTCATTGTATTATTAAGTTTGTCTGTCAGCCTTACTCTGACTTTCGTCCCTTACGTGCCCAATCACATTATCTTCAACATCCTTACTCCCATTGTCATAGAAACCTTCCGAGATGCATACAATGGAACATTTTGAGCTTCCCTATGCTTGGTCCAACAGATCAAACATATAGCTCGTCCTGCTCAAATTTTGGTGCCTTGTATAGGGCTCACGAATTTGTCCGATAAGTTAGCAGGCAGAAAATTGCTTTGTTTACACAGTTATTCGTTGTTATACGTACACAATGGTACTCAAATATTCCTGTTAACTATCGCCGAAGACATGTATTCGAATTTCGTTATCGGAACAGTTTATTTTGCATTTTCGTGAGCCCTATAATAGTGTTCTATGCAACCTATCGCATGTGGTCGGTTCCACCGTAGTCTCCGGTGGAAGAACCGAAAATTGAAACTAAGTCACATTGTGCATTGGATCCTGATAACCACTGATAACCACCACCTGATGATAATCAGTAGCTCGAAATAACCTTTTCCTTTCCTCTTCATTTTGATATAGGAAATTAAAGTGTGTATTCGTTCGGCCTGAAAATATTTTCAGCAGTTTCATGCTGTTGCATTTTTCTTCTCATTTTGTGAAGAAAATATCACCATTATCCAGATTAATCCGCAATTAGGCCAACTTTTATACACTGTGTGAGGAGCGATAAGAAGAAGAAGAATATGAGAGAGTATATATGGGAGGATATATATTTATAAAGTTGAGGGAGGGGATAAAAGAGGATCAAGGGGGAGCTCAGACCAACGATGGACGGCTCTCGTTACAGACACATGAACTTCGACCTGGACAAGACAATCTACATGTTCACCGCGGGCAGATATGAGTTCACGAACAAGGGTGGCGACTTCTTCGTCGAGGCGCTGGCACGACTCAACTATAAGATTCAGGTAGAAAACGCGGCGGAATGCGCATGCGGAAAAACGCAAAGACGCACGAAGCACACGCAATTTCATTTAAATATGCTGAAGATGGGTATTCTTCTGTGGCGAAACCTTGCGTACGGCAGACTGACGGCTTCTCCAAGGGCAAACTGCTCAAGAATTGGCAATTTTTGCCTTCAAAAGATTTCCTGCCTCTTTTAAAAGTAAGAAGTAACTAGCGTCTACACTGTTGCTTCCAACATATCCCAAATTCCTTTCGCAAAAATTTTTGACAAAAGATGTTCTTCACCCTTAGCTCCTGGTCCACGCAAGTAAGTTCAACGTTGCACAAGACCTATGAAGTATGCCATCGTCATCTCCCACATATGCTATTCGAGTCCTCATGGTATGCTCTTCTTTCCCCACATGCACGCATCGTGGGAAACATGAGTAACACGGTGAATATGGAGAAGTTGCCAAACAACGGAAAGACTAAACTGCAACTTAGAAAGTATACAAGAATAACAACTTCTTTACACTAGTGCATACAGGTTTTTTTAAAATGTTTTAAAGATGCTTAGTGCGCTAAGGTTACCAGAAACATATGGTGTTTTATTGTTTCATCAACTTTTGCTTCACAATGCGTAATGATTGTTGTAAGGCCTGCATATAGGGTGCGATCAGCATGCCAGTAGTGCTCGAAGAGCATATGGGGTACATTACGGTGACATCGTTGTTGGGTATTGTCTAACGCGGCCGCACGTGCCTTACGTACTTACTTATGTATATCATACAAGTCTGCTGCTGTGTATTATGCAGCAGTCACACGAGGTACTGTTCAAATATGCGCAAGATTGCATTCTTAGAAGTAAATTCCAAGCATGTCTTTTTTTGCGGCTAATCATGTTAGTGTGTTGTTGTGCGTATGCATTTTTTTTTGCATTTCTTTTTGCATCCTCATTTCGTGTGTACAAATACATGTATCCGCGAAGGCAGATTTGATGAGCCTCCCGAAAAAACCCACAGAAGCATATTATAATATCGGCTGTTAATCCGTAAAGGATTTGGTAACCCCCCGACCAAAAAAAAGAAAAGGCCAAATGGAAGATGGAGGTCGTTCTGTGTGTGCTCCTTTGCCTGTGCTGGGCACCCGCTGCCTCGCCCTGCTGGCAGTTCTTTTTTCATTTTTACATCTTTTTTTGTTTTGTAGAGCTCTTCTCTTATCCGTTACTTTTTTCGGTGTGTTTTGCTCGTGTTATGTATGTCGGTCGACATTTGATTCTCATGAACCAGTGTATTCAGTCCTTTCTATATATGTTCATGCTCAGTTTGACTTTAAGCTCGCTCTTAGAAACACGTTGTTTTCTGAACTCACGGACAAGCAGAAGATTATCGCTGTGTGCCTATGCAACAATAGAGATTAATGTGAAAGCCCGGCTGGCTTCACTGAAGCTTTTGCAACAACTGAGAGGCGGAAATCTTGTTTACCTTTAAGGGGAGCGGGGTCATAGGATAGTAAATAGTACGATGCAGCAGTAGTATTAACGTGCGGCCACGTGCTCGTGTGTTGTCGTTGTCGTATAAGCTGAGGGTCCGGTTTTGGCATAAAAAGCAGGATACGCGTATGGAAATGACGAAGCGTCATTTTATGCGATGATCAACCTGTCGTTCTTCCACCAGTTGTACTCTTTGTACTCTCTTGTTCGCTTTAGCGTACTCTTGAGCGGACTTGAATAAGCATTGTATCATCATAGTTTTTATTCATCGGAACTATTCTGTTGAATGTTTGTATGAGTAATACTTGGTAACTACTTCTTGGTTACGTATGATACACTAAGCTATTACTAAGCTATTATGTAGTATTTTTTCATACCTCCGGTTTATATGCATGATACACTGAGATCACAATGCTGAATTTGAGCAACCATTGCAGTTGTTGGCTATTTCGGAACATTGTACTAGTCTGATTGATGTTTCTATCAGTAATGCTTGTTAGCAACTTGGTTGTTTTTATAGCACACTAAGATCGGGTGTACCCCATTTGCGCCATTCCCATTTGCGCCAACTGTTGTTATCTCTTCGCGAGACTTGATTTTTCGAACTTTTAGTACCGTACTTTCCAACGGCTATGGTCACTAGAGTGCACAAGAAATTTCAGCCTTGTAGACACCAAATTGGGGCTAGTAGATCGAATGGCGCAAATGCAAAATGGCGCAAATGGGGTCCTCCCCTAAGATCACGATGCTTTAGTGTGAGAGCGAGCGATGTACATAGACATTTTTGGTTCGTCGGTTTCATCAGCGTCAGAGTTGTTGTGTTGTCGCGCTTTTTCTTGGCGGTGTCAGCCCACCTGTGAGAATATTCGGCCCCGGGAAAAGCCTGAGAATGGAGCGGAAAAAAGCGAGTGGTACTCATCAACAACCCCGTTTGTCTCACTCTTACACGAAACATCAGGCGTATTGCGTATTTATACGGCTGGAATCTAAGTTCCATCGTGCAGCTTAACACTCCTTGAGTTGAACAACAGAATGACAATGCTTTGGAAAACCGCCTAGTAGATATGCAGCCGATTGGAAGTAGGAAAAGGGGGCGTGGCCCGAGGGGGCGCCGCTGGCGCTTCTCTACCAGCAAACCGGCGGTGTCGCAGCAGCCTCTCTGAAGTTCATTAGAGCCAGAATGATAATCCGAGTGCAATCTCTGTATATCTGTGTGTATATATGTGTATGTGTGTATGTGTGTATGTATATTTGTGTGTGTGTGTGATATTGAGAGGACTGCCGGATAAGCTCGGAATCTGTCACCCCTCGCAGCTCATTGAAATCACTTAATGTATTATGTTATAAACGGTATGTGTGGATATGCACATATGAGTTTCGCTCCTCATGAATGCCGCCTCTTAATCTTTCCAATGGCAACTATTATGAATGAATTTCAATATAGACATTGTCAGAGACTACAAAAGGTAGGGCGGAGAAGTAGCCAAAAGTTGAAGGGATCTACCTACGGACTCAGTTTCTTTGTTCTTATCCAACATTTTTGTTCTGGTATAGATTTTATATTCTTATATTAGATTTATTTGAATTGATGGAAAGACATGGTGTCTCGTTCTTTTTCCATTACATTGTGTGTCGTCTGCGGTACCATAGTAGCTGTTCTTGCTGGCGTCAGGGGAGCACGGTAAATTATGAGACAGACTGCCTCCTAATGGTACTCTACATTACCGGTACGGGGTATTCCTTCCCATTTTGCTTCTGAAACCAAAAGGGGTATTTGCCGGAACATATATCACCTTTTTTATGATGGGGAGGGTTATGGATAGTTATTGTTCTTTGTGTGTGGTTATGTGTACTTTTACTTGCGCTGTTTTCTTTATGCCTGCGGCCTAACAACAGTAATTATGCATTATGACTATTCTCAACACTGCCTTCGCACGTATTGCTCTCTGCAGCACAAACGTTCATCTTTTATAGGAACGGACGTTTGTCTCTATCGTTGTTGTTTTGCTCATTGTAAGCGTAATTGTTTCGACGAATGAGTAGCAGTAACTTCTGCAGAACATGACATATGTCATTTCCTTCTGAAGGATATGACATGTGTCATTTATTTGAGTGGGATGGCAATGATGATGAAGATCAAGCTGTGTGCGCTCAAACATCCTCCACCGCATTCTAATCAATGATAATCATGCAGCAATTGATAAAAATTGTGTTTTTCCTATCTTTTGCACAAACTCTTGTTTCAATATTGAAAGGAAATCTTGTGTATTTGATCGTTGAGCTTTGGTAATCCAACATTAGGCTCAACAACAAAAATGTCGCCTTCGTTTTTCACTACTTAATGTTGAGGCGAAAAATAACGTAGACGAATTTTTGCAGCAGCATTGATACAAAATGGAGGAAGTGGAGTGCCGACGTTGTGTGAAGTTTCTTTTATTCTTGGACTTTTTGAATTTCGCCTTTCAAGCGTCGCGTTTTCTCTTTCAAGAATATCATTGTGATTATAACGCATACACAGTATGTTTTTACATTACTTTGAAAGTAGTGAATGCTTGGAAAGACTAAAAATGCATGAAACAGAGCGAGAGAGAGTGGGAGAGAGGGAGAGAGAAAGAGAGCGAGAGAGCGAGAGAGAGCGAGAGACAGATTGAGAGTTGCTGTCATTTATTGCCCGAAAAAGGCGGAGATCATCGAGAACCCGCGGGCCGCCGCTTCTCATTTATTTCTCATATTGCCGTCAATTTTGTCACCAACGGACTTTCATTTTGGGCGCAACGTCGGAAGTCTATTTGATTCATTTTGCCTGCTTCATCTCAGTCTCAGCGTTCAATGGAAGAATGCCACCGTCTTTTAGAAAATTGTCTCTCTCTTAGACTCCATCTTTTGAACAAAGAACATACGTTTACCCCTCATATTAATGCAATATTCACACTGTGACCAATGACAGTAATTTACTGTGAAATGAGAATTTGGACCTCCAAGAGTGTTAAAGTAGGAAATTTTCGACATCAAGCATGTCAGTTAGAAGTCAGGAATATGTCTGCTCATATTTGAATAGTTTTCACATTTTTACGTTCTTTGAACCTCTTTCACAAACGTAGATAACTCATATACTTTACTCCTACATTGGAACTCTCCGACGGATGATTAGGTCTGGATGGATGTCGGCTTTTGTCTGGCTTGGTTTCTTATGAATGCGCCGCTGCTACTTTGCAGCTAGCACGGCCGGGCAGGCGACATTCATCCAATAAGCCGTAATCACATTGACACTACTCTCTCTTCGTGTCCGCCCTCATTGGCGATTACTGTAGTCGGACAGATAAGAACTGCATTACTACGGTATGTGGCATCCCGACACACTCGGGACTGCCCTGCAGGGTATGAGAACTTGCAACTTGAGAACTTTACTCGTTTTGTACGGTAGGCGTCCCAGAGTGTTCTTTTTGAATTCTATTTTGTATGTACTTTTGTCGCGAATTGAAAAGTTGGTGTTTAATGCGTTGCAGTGCTTCGGAATTTGCGACTAAGTAGTAACACAGACGCACAATAGTCAGAGACTACAAAAGTGAGCGGTGGCGACATTCGTGTGTGAACTATTATTACCTGGACCGAACTGAACATGAAAAGGCCAAGCTAGACTCTAATCTTTTGACGTTTATCCCGAACCAGCGCTATATTTGGCACTTTTTGATCAATCGGGCAATCATGTGATATGTGTGTGTGAAATAAGTGAACATTAATTTCCTATTCAGCTGGTGAGAGCTGGGAAATGGTTTGCACGTGTTATCTCGGCAAAGCGCAATTATTTGCGTACTTTGTTGGGCGTAGATCGAATTGGATATATTCTGGAACTGGCCTATGGTAAGTACAAACGACTTGGTCGAGATATAGCTGATGGTTTGGGAGAATAAATGTTCCTTCTATTTGACATAATTAAGACCATTTGAAGATACCTTGCACGTGAAAGAGGCTAAAAATGCGAGCCTGCGTCGTTTTTTGAAAAGTTTTTAGATGGATGACTTTGCTCATGACCGTCAGTTGGTCCGTTACTTAGCTAATCCTTATAACGGTTTTGTTCAAAAGAGGGCCGAAGGAAAGTATTTCGAAGAATCTATCTGCTCCCGTTCTTACTTTCGAATGAAAAAGACCGTGCAATAGAACACGATTTCTTGAATCCTTCTGTATTTTTGCTGTCATGAAAAATTTGTAACTGTGATTGCCTTATCTTTTTGCCACAATATCATCTAAAAGCCTTTACACATTGTGAAAATGTTAGAGAAGGGGAATGTTTCTTGCAGTGTGATTGGGAAGTTACGAAAGGTTCCGCTGGCCATGCTGTCGTAAATTAATTGAACGTCCCCTTGGCCAACTGTAGTTCAATCATGAGTTACGAAACGTTTGCTTGGCTAACCGTATTTGTCTTAGAAGTTACAAAACTTTCCCTCGGCCAACTGTAGTTGCCAGGCAAGTTGTGAAACATCCCTCTCGCCAACTGTAGTTGCCTTATAAGTTACGAAACGTCCCCTGGCCACATGAAGGCTTCCTGTACTCAGTATACTTGGGCACCGTTCTCCATTCAGGCTTTGGTTCTTTGTCTCAACCTGCGAAGGCGCACTTTCAAAGTGCACAGCTCATCGGATGTTCGCTAATCCGTCCGCCTTAGCTGTCGTCCTCATTTTTGCGCATCGTGAGAATCTGCCTTACCACCCCCGAGATGAGAGGGAGAGAGAGAGAGAGAGAGAGAGAGAGAGAGAGATAGAGAGAGATAGAGAGAGAGAGATAGAGAGAAAGAGAGAGAGTGAGATAGAGTGAGAGAAAGACGGAGATAGAGATGTTATCTCACGGATATCTTCAGGGATGATGAGTAATAGTTAGGGGACGAATGACCTTATTAGCACCAGGCTCATGCAAATTTGCCTCTGGCATGACCCATGCACTCTTGAGATGATAGCGCTTGCGTTCTGATATAGTTTCTGGCTTACCCCAATCGTATTTTAATGAATTCCGTAAGTGGATATCTTTCCATTTTGACGACGAACGTTAATATTATTGTTATGATAATATCCGATGCTCTTTGCCTCTACATGCTGCATCGAACTTTGCACGTATCGACATCATTGTGGAAAACAATGGTCATGCAGCCCCAAGTCTTTCACCAACACTGCAAATGCAGCTCATAACCCACGTATTTCGCATACAAAACGTTTCAATTGTCTGTATAGGTCAGCAATACTACAAAAATAAGGCTGGTGGGCGCTATGACTAGTCAAGACTGAGATCAGAATAGTGATGCAGCGGTTGAGTCGAATTTGGCGTCTTCATGAGACCGACCATATGGCTGCCCTTCGTTTCAATATTAGAAATAATCCTCGTGTCACGAGAACATTTGACTAACCAATCATGTGGTCCGATGTGATCATCCTCCTCGTGCTGTCGGCTACAATTTCTTTGTATCTTTGTTACTCTCTACTTTTCACTTGTTCTTACTTGCAATGACTTTGTTGTGTGCGCAGCTCGAATGCTGTCATTCTTACCACTGGGGTACGAAAGTTCAAGTCAGATCTCTTATTGTTAGCAATGCGGCAAGAAATGAACTTTCATTGCTCCATGTGGCACCTAACTGCTTCGGGGTCAATCGGTGTGAAGAACTTGAGACACTTTGGGTATGATTAAGCTAGGGCTAGTTACGCTTCCTTTTGTACTAAAGGGTTACTTTGAGCTCTCAATTGCTCCGGCGAAAAGCGCATGCCTACGCACCGCTGCAAGCGCGTTCTGCAAGCAGGCTGTGCGGCATTTCCGGCGTTACGTCGCGGTTCTTGCGCAGATTGTTGCTCGGTCCGAGAATGAATGACCGACTGCAACAGCGTAAGCGGCGTATGCGTTGCGTATACGCCATACATACAACGCCATTACTGGAACAATCAACGCTGTTTATCTATCCGCATGTATATGCAATATCCGGGTATCCTCGATGCATTACATAAGCGATGATAACTGGAGTCGTTGCAGGAATGCTTGGTGCATTTGAACATGTTTTCGCTACTAGTTGCTCGCTTGGTGAGTTCTTCTCACGAGATACTTGGGATCCTTTCTTGGTACTAGTTCTTGGTTTTCGTCGAATCTCTTTTGGGTGCGTTCTTATAACGTTTCATACTTTTTGTTTTTGTCCAGATATATAATAGTATATTTTTTTCGGCTTGAAGTGCTTGCATTCAATGTTAACGTTCTAAATTGAACGTGCAGCAAGAAAGAGCTCCGCGAGTGCTGCAAATAACACTTCCGTTTTAACCATTATATTCTCGCAAAGAGACAAATGCTGATCTTATTCAAGACCGTTGTAAGAGAACTTAGAGAACAGAGAGCATACGTTTTCTTAGCCGTATGTTACCACGGTTCGATAGACATGTTGTAATATTCATGTACAGAGTTCTAAGAGAAAGCAAAGTTCTAAGAATGATTACTCGACAACTTTTGTAAGTATGCATGTTTTGAACCAAACCTTTTTAGCTGCATTTCTAAGATGCCTACTTAAAAAAACAGCTTTTGCCACTTTGACGGTTTTCGCTCCAACCCAAACGAAGCAAACAAGCCAACCCTATTCTGTACGGGTTCCACATTTAGAAACCGGCATGGTCGGGATGGGATCAGACTTTCGAACGGCAAAAACTGTTAACGATTTGTTCTATGATATGTTAGCTTGTCACGAACATGGGCGAAGTTATTGAAGATGTGGGCCTGGGCAAAACAACTGAAAAAAGTATATAGTAGTGAATCGGCAGTGAGATCATCTGCTACCCACCCGGTTGTTCCACACACATGTGTGTGCATTTCCTGGCATCTGCACCATATGACACTGTGTGTGTATTATGATGCTTCTTCTTCTTCTTCTTCATCTTTTTGGCTGCGGGCGGGCTCTGCCACTTCTTCTTCTTGGTTTACTCCTCCCAGGGCGGAATGTGACGCAACTGCCGCGTGCATTTGTACTGTGTCGTCGTATGGAAAACGCCTACACTTTGGTCGGCTATCGTCTTTCTAGTACACATTCATAGGTTACTGCACAGAAAGTTCATGTAATTTTTGTGTCACTAAGATAGAATAGCATGTGTGATGCACGTATATGTTTTGTTGTGTGCTGGGTTTTAAATACATAGTCAAGAACCCCGTATTTCCGTAATCAGGATGTCCATGATACGACAATTGGGCATGTTTGGCAGTTCGTGGCTGGCAAAGCAAACTGCACACGTTTGCTCCTACTGTTCATGTAACATAGATCAAACCAATAGCTTATCTCGTTTGAAACTCTGTCGACCCTACCGGTTAGATCATGGTCCTCACGGTAGGTGGTCTGCAAAGTGGTGCAAATGAGTGTCTGTCAGACATATTGTTCTAACTGACAGTTACCGATATGAGGGTTTTCTCGATTGACGTAGCTGAACGAGAATACTCTTGTCGTCGTAACTTTCCTACACCTCATTGCTTTTTAACACCGGGTTTTCACCGGTTTCTCACCAGTTTCTCACCGGTTCTCACGAAACGGTTTTTTTTTATCCAACGTGGGTGTGGGTGAGATGCCAGCATGCGCCTCGTTTTGGCTTCTCCTGGGCGTCGATGCCCCGGGGTGTTTCTGCATAGATAAGTGTGTAATTTGAGGTGATAGGCAAACCGACACCTTTTTCTTTTTTTCTTTCCTCCTCGGCTTTTGGGCAACTCGACGCGTGTTCACGAGTGAACTGCACATAGTCGACCAATTGCGGTTTTGAAGTTACTTATACTTCTTTTTTTACACTTTACCACTTATGTACTCTATGTAGTTATTGTATCTTCTTGCTACAGTACACGCAGATTATGTGTCACGTGCTTGTGGTAGTAACAGCATTACGGAAAGTAACCGGCTCGGGGCAAAGATAGGGCACTACTTAGTTAAATGGCCTACAGCGTCCCGGTACTCTTAGGACTACTCAGCAGGCCATGAGGCCGTGATTCGTGAGAACCATTACTCTTACTTGCATAGGTTAACCTTATGCAAGCGTGGTATACCCGGAAGATGGGAGCAATTGAAGCTTTCTGATTGGCTAGTTCCAGCATGCCAGCAGTTGTTGACAAACCTGCACGTGTTTCATTTGTTCGTCAAGACAGTATCACTCGCTCGCTAATCAGCAGCCGCAGCAGCAGCATTAATCCTGTCTGCCGCTTTCGTTGACACACAAACACACCAACACACAAACCGATAGATCGTAAACATTGATGGCATTTTCATGCTGTTTCCACTTCATAAGCCCATTCTAACTTCATGTAATGCCAACATAACCAGTTACTACAATTTCTTAGAAATTTTAAATTGCTACAAATGATGTGCTTTTCGTTCACGTGAATGCCATGAGCGATTGTCTCTTGTTTTTATACACTACAGGCGGGGTAGCTGGCAACATAGTGATGCGAAGAATAACACTTAGAGTTAGGCGTGCTCAAATGCGTAGAAGCATATGCTTCTGTTAGTAAGTTACTGATCGGCATTAATCTTAGTTGTTACTTCCAAGTCGAGCTTAACTTGGTGTTCAAGCTGAAGTACCATTACTATTTAGGTTAATGCATACGCGATGCTTTGTGAGCCTATAGGATCGTCCATTGCAATGGGGGAGCGGGGAGTACGTCCGCTTCTGCGAACAAATTCTTTGCCGCCCACGTATTTTTCGGACCATTATCATTGCCACGCACATTCGCTTTTCGAAAATTTGGCCAGCATATTCACATTGTGAATTTACCTGAACCGTGTGACATATTGTTTCGAGCAGTAGATATAATTCTAATACTTCAATGCATTCTGTACAAATATTCAATTGCCACTCTATGTTCAAATCTGTAAACGTATCCAAATTAATGGTAGATTATTGCAGCTCTACAAGCTTGTGAAATGAAACATTTTCAAAAACTTTCAATTCGTTTGCTAATTCATGTAGTGTTAAAGAACCATACGAAAACTATTTATTATCGTTGCGACTGTACTGCGACCGTACTCGACTGCGAACTTTTATAGTCCAATCATAACAACTTAGTGTCGGTTGTTTTCCTCGGATACCACCCACCCGGGAATTCAGTGCTTCAAGTTAGTGCTTCCAAGGCGAGTACAAGCGGTCCCAGTGGTATTGTTCGGCTTTCCGGCCATAACAAGCGTGTAAATGTGCAACGACGATGTTATTGCAAGTGTGGTGGCGTCGTCGGTCGGCAGCTCGCAAGTGACAAAGTACGTGTGGTCCGAATAATTGAAAGCCCCCGCCGGCCGCCGCTGGATGGGCGCTATTTTGTTGTTGTTGTTGTGCGGCTCCGTTCTCTCGCATTGTGTTTTGGACGGTAGTTGGCGGCTCGGCCCGGCCAGCCTGCAGTACCATCATCGCTGACAATTGTGGTGATGGTGGTTGTTGGATTGCCCATGGATGGGAAGTTGTTGTTTTCGATATGACTGTGTTGTACAACTGACGGAGAGTAGCAGCGCTGAGGGAATACTGCAAGTTCGTTATGTCTCTGCCGAAACATACCGCCTCTTTGAAACCATATAGCCGGCACTCACTTTTACCCTTATTTTGAGCACCAAGGGGTATTTTACATCTCATACGTTATTCGATTCTGCAGAAAATCTTTTGAATCTCTTTCAAAAATGGAAATATCTTCTCTGCCCCTCCACTGGAAGCGTTATCTCTAATGGAAGCATATCCCGAAATTCATTTCCATTTCAATGGAAATAATACGCATGACATGCAGGCAGCGTTTGCGGTACGCACAAACATTGTCTACGGTTTTCACTCTTGCTTAATACAAAAGGAGAAAGTTCATGTATTTCTCTATGTCTCTAGTTCTCTCCATCCTTTCCTTGTCTTTGATATGGTGTTATTTCTCTATATCTCTAGCACTCTCAATCCTTTCCTTCTCTCTGACACGCTGCTATTTCTCTATATCTTTAGCTCATTCCATCTATTCCTTGTCTCTAACACTCGGTTCTTCCCCCACTGGCAGAATGATCTGTTTTGTTTCCACCATCTCTCCCTCTCTCCCTCTCTCCGTCTCTGCTCTTCTCCGTTATGGATTCCTATGATATGGTTTGGCGAGCATCACTCCCTCCCTCGCGGTTTTGTTTCCCTTTGTACTGTTCAGCGCGGTGTTTTGATGCTGCAGTCGTCTTCAATAGGATAACCGTTTCCTTACGCGTTCCTATACACATTGGCTCTTGCTATCAGAAGAAAAACACTTTATCAGGTAATCGTTCTGGTGTACTACTGGATACCTTACCAAGTTACGTCGCGATGTGTTCAAATTCGTTGCATCTCATATCAGTTTCATCGGCTAATGAATATAGTTGCAGCAATTTGTGTTGTAGAGAAATGTAGAAACAAAATAAAATGTGAATGTGTAGCATAGGCACAGTCGGATATCGGAACAGGACCAAGTAATTCTAATGTGCACGCATAATGTATATGTGACCGAAAGCGCTCTGAAGTATGATTAGACCACCCAGAAATAATAAATATCCTCGGTCTAGGATCAGTTAGTTGTTGAGACATGCAGAGATGCGCAGTCGGGTGTGGGAAAGAGTGTTTTGTTTTTTTTTCCGTCGGAAGGGCATACGCATGTTGTAGCTATTTTTGCTGCTATCAGTTCATCGCTGTATCAAAGTAAAAGTTCAAAGTAAAGTTCTCCCGAATCAAGGCTTATTTGCCTGCGGGGTCGCTGTCTCTGTAGGGGGCAAATTTTCACAATATTTTCGTAGCACTTTCATAACAAAGACAATGCTCAGATATTTTGTTTACGTAGTTTTTTCCTTACGGAATGATCCGTCAGCGCACTGTTAGAAAATGTTCCTAGCAGATCAGAAAGCCCCATCGAGGGGCCTTACAAATCGCGTGCAAAGACGCTTAACTTTTACATTGGCTTCATAGCAAGCTACATACTAGTGTGAGTTTACTGTTTCTGACTGCTTGAGTTCTGACGCAATAACGAAGTGTGTTTGGGTTACTGTTCGGGTTCTGACGTGATAATGAGGACGGTTCTGCTGATAGGACCATGCGATTGACATGTTTATGTCGTTGAGAGCGTCTCCCATCACAAAGAAATGTCGCGTCGGTATCGGTCTCATCATGCACATTCGCACCTATCTTCTCTTATCATGTCGTGTACTATTGTCCGCTCCAGAGAACTTCCTCCGTATCACCCACAATCTCTACTCTATGAACAATAAGCCTTAAAGAAGCCTAAGTAGTGCTAGAGTGCTGAATACACTCACTTTCTTCAATGCTAAGTGTTTCGTCAATGTATTAAAAAAATAAGTGTTATTAACACTCCAGCGCCATAAAGTGTTTAAAACAGTGAAAATTTGAGCGTTGTTTCCTATGCGCAGGTAGATGATTGGATCATTACTTGCTTGATCACGAAGTCCTAGATTAAACAAGGTTACATAAGTGTAACGAATCAGTATGTTTACATATTTCGCTTATGGGAGTTTGTGCCCCCGAATCTTCGATGATGTATTGATATGTTCTCACATATTATTCCACCTATCGAGTTGGTTGCCGTTTTGTTTCTTCGCCAATCTCTCTTTCATCATTCACACTCACACCTCCTCTGCGACGACGCACACACATATACACATACACACACATTCTCCAGTTACTTGTTTCATTCTCTCTCTCGTCCCATGTACGTGCGCGTTCCTTAACACCCAACTTGCCTTCGTGCTATTCCCCAACCAAAAAAAAAACAACAATCTCAAGCATCTCCTTTCAGTGTCGAAACAGCTGATCGCGAACGATCCTCTTCATTCCCTCTTCGTGCCTGCGCTCTCTCCTCCTCCTCCTCCTCTCCGCACCTCCCAATCCGAGCGAAGCTCCGCCCACTCTCTCGTTCAGAGAGAGCTGCGAGGATGTGCTAGGAAGACCGAGGCGACGACCGTGTTCGTGGTGGATATGGGCAATGACCAAGTCGAGCTGCTCACGCTAATTGTGATCTATTCGGCGCTTGCCGTGACCGGTCTGCTCGGCAATCTATGGGTGATGTTCACCGTGTCGTCGCAGCTGGTCGGTTGCTCGATGTCGTTGCATCCGCAGCGGCATCGGCCGATCAAGCACGCGTTGCAGTCGTCCGCGTACATCTACCTGCTGCTGCTGTCCGTAGTGGACCTCATCAGCTTCGTGCCCGTACCGCTCCTCGTTACCGACATTCTCGAGAACCACTTCCCATTCGGCGAGAATCTCTGCAAGCTGCTGTACTTTTGCGAGGGCATGAACAAGACGCTGTCACCGTTGATCCTGACGGCACTATCGATCGATCGGTACATTGCCGTTTGCAAGCCGACGCTGCTCTGGATGCGACAGACCCGCTTCGCGGTCCTCGTGGTCTGCCTGTGCTTTGCCGCCTCGCTCGTTTTCATCGTTCCCGTCACGAACAACGCCAGTATCGGCCAGATGATGGACGGCAAGGAGCGCCTGGTGGAGAAGTGCGTGATCAACCTCGGTCACAAGCACCAGAACACGTTCGATCTGTTCCACGCTGCGGCCTGCTACTTCATTCCGCTCATCCTTATATGCTCCGTCTATGTGGCGATTCTACGCAAGCTCTATCGGCACACCCGGAGGTCGACCGTAGGTCGGAAGACGACCATCTCGCTCTCGCGGGTGGTCCGCTGCTCGGTCATGGTGGTCGCCTTCTATTTCATCTGCTGGACGCCGTACTGGACAATGCGCATCCTCGATATCGTTGCAGGTGTGTGTACACTTTTGGCGCGCTTTTGTAATTCTCTCTCTCGCTCTCTCTGTCTCTCTTTCTCTCGCTCAATCTCATCCTCATTGTTCGTTATTTTTTTGCCCTACCTAATAAGCAATGTCTAGCCGTCCGCTTCGCCTAGTTATCCTTTCGTGCCTTGTACTTGTTGCGTTCTCACGTCCAATTTAGTGAGGTGTGTACGTACTTGTCGGGCAGGATTCGAGTATTGGGCTCATAAGACACTGTCCGATAAGTAAAGTCTTCCTGATTCAAGGCCTTATAGCTAGCGGGGCGGTAAGTGAGATGTGAGAAAGTGATTGTGTCTAGTGAATTGTTCTTAATGAAACGTTCATGTATTATAGTCACGAAAATCCAAAATACATTGTTCCGATAGCTACAAACCAAATACGGTCACCAATTGTATACTTATCCGGTGTGGTACGGTAGTCACTACCCACAACACATTGCTCAAGGGCTTTTTCTTCAGTACTATTCTTCTGGTTCACCATGCTTTATATTGTTATGTGCATATTTATCAGAGGGTATTACTAAAAGTTGAGTGGGGGACCTTTTCTCCTGTTATATTGATACTAACTTTTAATTTAACAATTAATCGTTCCGCATAATATTTATGCGTCCGGTAAGCTTTTACTACTAAATTCCGGAACTTCAAACTAGTGTACATCTCGGAGAATTCCGTGACCCTAATACGAGCTAAGAGAACTTTATACCATGTGTAAGGTCATGTAAACGTTTACATCGATAGGAACCGTTCGTTTTGCTTTTTCGTAAGCCTTATACATGATCTCACTGTATTTTTGCAAGATTGTAGAAAAGCTGGTGCTGTCTAGATGATGTGACGTTATGTGTTCCGGGGAAAGGCTTCACAATACCGCTGCCGCCTGTTGTTCATCTCATCATTTCTGTGAGATAGCTTACAAGGCAGCGCTGGCTTGTGCATTCATTACGTATTTTTAGGCTTCTAGGCGTATAATAAGCATCTAATTGAGGAGAAAAAATATATATGACGATTTCAAGGTTCAAATCGTAGGTGGCGAGTTTGAAGGCGCAATCATTCACACGCCCGCTGCAGCGTATTCATGCGCCGGGCGCTACTACTACTTTTGTATTCGTATGCGGCTACGCGCGACTAAAATTAGCCGTTGTTTAGAAGATGCGCAAGCAGAGAGAGAGAGAGAGAGAGAGAGAGATAGAGAGAGAGAGAGAGAGAGAGAGAGAGAGAGAGAGAGAGAGAGAGAGAAAGCGAATAGTAAAGGTATTCCGTTAGCTGGCGGATGACACTTTTCGGCCAACTGACCGCTGGAATAGCTGAGTGGGTTCCGGGAATGCAAGCGAAAGAGGACTTTATTTTCTAATGTCTCTCAAGTGCGCAACCGTGTGTTTTGTTCCCAAGCGCCCGGGGGACTCGGCGTGTGAACGTCTTCCTTCTTTCGGGATAGGAAACATTGAAGCTTCACTTGTGTGCAGACATATTCTTGACTTGTTGTGACTAATGTAGAGGATGTCGAAAATTTTGTGCTGGAAACACTCCGGGAAGTCCAAATTTGCATATAGGTGATTGGTCACAGTGTAGATATTATATGCCTGTGTGGCCACACTTTTAGTGTACCGAGAACATATCAATGTGTGTTCCGGTGTGGCCCGTTAGATGATGTTGCGTGACTGCTCGGTGGCCATTTCTAAATGGAAATGAATTTTGCTGCTCAAAGGCTTGGTGTTATGTAATAGCACTTAATATGGAAATTCCATTTTTGATTACATCTTTGTTTTGACGAGCATCCCATTCGTATGGAAAACGCATGTGTGCCTGACAATAAGTTAATTTTTACTAAGGGAAGACTGTGCTAACAAAATAAAAGTATAGTAAAGGTATACAGTAAAACGTAAAGTGCTACTGGTTATTCTAATGTTGGGATAGATCTGTTTGGTTCTCCATGCCTTGACCCGAATAGCTTGTTGTTGTTGTGTGTACAAACATGTTGTGCCAGCAACAAACATACAAACACAGGGATAATGCCAAGGTGGTGGTAAGCTCAAGTGCTCCATCTCGGTGGTATGTATGTGTGTTTGTATATATCCGCCATGCGAGATGATCTCCGCCCGGCTTTCCTTTTCTTCGCAACTACAACATGTGTAAAGTATGTAAATAGATGGCACACTCGCGGCGCTCTGGCACCCGGGTGCACATTTAGGTGAGGCGAGGCAGCAGTGGTTTTTTTTCGGAGCCAAGAGTGCTGTTTATAACTTACAATTGGTTACCGTCAGATACTCGTCTCGCATAGGAACTTTTGGGATGAATCCATAAGCGTGCAAGCCGTAACGTATGCCTTAAGCTGACGAATAATTGTGTTCGACTTTAGGCCCAAATCCTCAAATTTTATATATTGGATGCTTACTTACAGCATTATAAGGCTGTATGCTTTCGAATTCACATAGGATTTTACTGTTAGCTTTCAAAATACTGACATCAACAAGTGTTTTCTCGAAGTGGTTGGTTGTGTGGACAATACGAGGAATTCTGTAGATTCTCAAAAAGCTGTAAAATGCCGTTGTTTTCGCGTAAGTGGTCGAGGTGCGAAAAGTTCCCAAGCACAGGTTGTGGCGGCTGACGAGAGGAGGGTACCAGCGGTGCCTCGGCGTGTTTTTTTCGTCACCTTTTGCGAAACCCAAGGAGGGAAGCAAGGTGGAGGCTGTGCTAGGCAACAATGACCATCGTCGTTCCTCGGTCGATATGACTTGTGCCTGTGTGAAACCACAAAGAAAGGCAGGCAGAGGCATCATATTGGTTGGTGCTGACACATACACTCTCGGAACATGTACACATTCCGGCCCGAAATGGGCTGTCTCCTCCTCTCTTGTGGCCATGAGAGAGGAGGAATCACCCCCGCTTGTTTTGCCAGCCAGAGATGTAACGAGCTATTGTCCAGGGTTGTTCAGACCTATTGTCCGTGTGGCACCAGTCGGATGCTTCAGTGAGAACTACAGGTGCATGGCGGATGAAGTCGGCTGGCATAGGGAATGGGATTGTTGCGCATCATCAATGTCATGCTATGCCATTCTATTCACGTATCCGTTAAACAGTAAAGAGTACTGTAATTTAACAAGTTCATTTACTAGGTGTATAGTTTGATCTCTTCAAAGCAGTTTCGCCTCACATTTTACTGCTGTTCGTTGTGTCGTTGAAAGGCTGTCGTTGGAGCTTTTTTTCCGAGGAAACATGCACGTGTGTGGAGGATATCATGTTGTCTGCGAGCAGCAACAGCAGCTTTTCCTCCTCCTATACGTTGTTCGCATTCCATAAAGTGCAGTAGCCGACGTACGGACGACACTCGACTGGCCATCATTCCCCCGGCCAGCCGGTGAAGGAGGGGTCACTCGTTGGGAACACATGCACTTTGCACGGGAATGTTGTCCACCCTCGCCACGCGTCAGCCGACATGGGAAAGATAGCTTTCTCTAGCTCTCTTTTTTTAGCTGACTTGCTTTCTACAGAGGGTTGGATTCAAGCAACGCACTTTCTTTGAATAGACAAAACTTACTTTGATGGTCACGTAATATAGAAATATCTGCACGGGGTGTTTGTAACGCTAATTTTCTCAATCCAATTGCGCAGTACTTAAAACTGCCAGAAAATCTGTGTTTTATAAGCTCCAGCTCTATTAAGACAAACTTTTAATGAGCATGTTGTGTATGTGTATGTTGTTGGACAGAACAACAAAACGAGCGAAAAGCATCGGCTTTTAAGTCACCATTAGAAACTCATGCAATGCCAGATCGAAAACGACCGTTCCACGGTGTGGTTATTCTGTGTGTTGGTCGCAACTTCCGCCGAGTCAGAGGGTGCTGGGTTCATGAAATTTGAAACAGCCGAGGCGGCAGCAGCAGCAGGAGGGGGGATGCCGCCGGACGTCGTTAGGTGGAGCCCGCCGTTCTTTGGTCCGATGAGGTGGTTAATTTGCAAGTGGAGAATTTCACAAATTGGGCAAATTTTAGCGCCGACGGGACACTACAGAGAGAGTGAGATAGAGAGAGCGAGAGAGAGAGTAAGAGAGAGAGTGAGTGAGAGAGGAAGAGAGAGAAAGAGAGAGAGAGCGAACACGGAAAGCGTGATAAATGTGCGTGTTGACTCCTGCAGAGGTGAGGGTGGAAGAGGTCAAGCGATGAGTAATTGTTTATGTTTTTGAGAGGGAAGCTGATATTGGCATGAGGAAGCTTGCTTTGTGTTCGACCAACCAGATGTGGACACTGGCATTCCGCTTGAACCACAGCTTTCTGTTCTCATCATCCTGATGTGTTGTCCTATTATGGGACGCGCGTAATGCCAAAAGTGGAAATGCTCCTCCACTTGAAAGGCTCGAGTCATGTTCTTCGACGTGCACACTAGTACGACATGAAGAACGACAGCTACTACTGGAAGTCGTAAGAGCCCTCAAAGAGTAATCTGCAGTGGCATCTGGCACAAGTACAGCAGGGTTGAACTAACTGAATACTTTTCCCGTTAGATAGGTTCGTGCAGTTCATTATGCTTGCGCTCGTACTCTCTTTCTCAAAACCAGCCGGAGGGGGATTTGTTTTCGACCCGCGGCCAAGTTATGTATGTGCGCATTCCAGAACTACTGACCTTAGGAGTGAGAAGATTTGCTTGTGTGTGAGATGAGGGAATGCGCGTATGTTACACGTGCAACGGCCGAAGTGCGATTGTTCCCGTGGGAATTGTCATTGAGTCGAGACAACTTCAGGCAGGCAGCCAGGAGAGATAGAGAGAGCGGCAATCTCTTCCATCTACGGGACTGCTCTGCCAGATTCGCCGCCGCCGCTCATTATCTGCCTTTCCTTCTTCGATCTGACGAAGATAGATGAGAATCTGGGCGACGGGCATTGGGTGGTGGCCGAAGGCACAATGAGAATTGCTTAATTGTCACGGTCTTCACCATTCATCACGTTCCGTAATGAAAGATATTCGGCTGGCCGCACATTATGCGGAGGAACAAAGTAAAGGAAATCATAAAGTTCTAGTGTCTTCAAAAATCTCTCACCTGCAGATATTCCTAACACAACCTCTCTCTCTCTCTCTCTGTGTAGAATATTCTGACCAGATATGATCCTAACTTGTTACTAGCGTATAGGATGTCAAAAAGTTTGTACTGCAAATACTCCAGAAGGTCCCAACTTCCATTCGGGCATTTAACTAGATGTTGAAATAACTGTGATTGGTCACAATATGGATAGTGTATGATTTTGACTGTTATTCTCTCTTATCCTTCTCGTTCTACTCAATGGTCCCGCAACAATCCTAGTTAATGGAACAATCGCGTGCAAATGACTCACGTTCCCACTTTTTCTCGCTCATTCACATGCCCACGTTGTGTTTACTGATTTACTTATGCCTGCTAAACGAAACTGAGATCCCGAAGTTAACGGACAATCTTTTTCAGGGCAAAATGTCGGTAGTGACACCAACTCGACCACCGCTTCACCGACCGCCACGCTTAACGACACGCTGTTACTCACAACGACGATCACAACGAGTACTCAGTACCTGAGTACCAGCACCACATCCACGTCAACGACGCTGCCGAACGAGACAATTCCGCCGGCGGCCTCCTCTGACGTGCTCATCGAAGACGCGAGCGTTGACGCGCGTCCGCCGCGCGATAACATCCTGCTGATGTACCTGCTGCACGCGTTGCCGTACGCGCAAAGCGCCTTCAACTGGCTGTTCTACGCCTTCCTGAACCGGAACCTCCGAAACTCGGGTCCACGGACGAGTCAAACGCTGCGGTCGGGCGCGGCGACCAGCACACTGCTGGAGAATCCAATGTCGTCGACGGGCGTTCCGTTGTGGAAGAACCTGCAGAACATGGGTAGTCAGCTGAAGAGTGCCGGCATCGATACGGGCAATCTGCTGCTGAAGCGATCGCCATTCCGAAGCCGATCGCGGGTGCAGTCCAGGTCGGTCGAAAAGTACGCTGAATCTTTTGCTTTGCCTTATAATCATTGCCTTAAAGAAATTTTTGCCTATAGAAAAGTACGCCAAATCTTTGCTGGCTTTGCTTTGTTATTGCTTTCTATTCGGTTTTCCCATAGGTGACGCATAGTTGAAGTAGCCGAAAGTGGTGGTGCTGGATTATGCAGAGACGCGGAAACGCAAACGAACGTTCGATTTCGAGAAGTGTTAGAATACTGCAGTTTGGATTTCGGTCAATTCTTAGGGTATAGTGGTTTAACGAGGATGTAGATCTTATTGGTTTTCTAGTTTTGATACACTCGTCTTT
The DNA here is from genome assembly GCA_014805365.1 of Koerneria luziae. Lineage (NCBI taxonomy): Eukaryota > Metazoa > Nematoda > Chromadorea > Rhabditida > Neodiplogasteridae > Koerneria > Koerneria luziae. The sequence goes on along the minus strand of JACMIJ010000016.1, from coordinate 29,538 downwards.
GCCCTGAGCGTTCTGCAACGCAACAACATTGCGCAAATGTCGTTTGCGGAAGTTGGCAGAAGCTGAAACTGTGTTCGGCTACAATAACACAGTTATCCGTCTGTCAGTTGTGTGCCGTGCAAGCGATATGCCGCCGCATGTGCTTGCGCATGTTTGCTCTCGTTATGCGTACGAGCTCGAACAAACAGTGTTCAGCCGCACAGAATAAAGAAAGGTGGTATTTTCCATCGACCCCCCCGTATCGGAGGCAAAATTCGAATCACCCCTTCTTTTGTCCTTCCTGACTCCTGGCCTTTATCATAGCAAACGTAAAAGAATACCGGCCCATAGATATACCTCCCGTTTTTGACTGATATTCCGCCCTTCCTTTTATGATTTGTGTTCAACCACATGTAAGCAGCAGAATCGAATGGCAAAAGCAGAAGAGAAAGCAAAACGTGCTCTCTCCGACGACAGTCTTGCCTCCTTGCTGCTATCATTTTCGCTCTCTCTCTCTCTCTATCACATTAGCCCCCCCCCTTATCCCACCTGAAGGAGGATCAGCAAGCAAAGGGCAAAGATAGAGAATGTGCACTAAAGAACAACTGACAAGCATAGAAGAGGAGATACGTGACACAATCCGCTTCGCCGCTCATGTTACTTGTAAACTCATTGCTCCTAAGAAGCTGTATTTCGTGATCTTCACACTCACTGCTTTACGATGAATAACAGTGAAGATGTTCGAGCGTCAGGCAAGACTAATGCTCATCTCTTTCCAGGAGTTCCGCATACTTGGGGAACGTGAACAACGGACACCTGTGCCACTCGCTGCTCGACGTCGTGGAGCGGCGTCCGCCGTTGGCGTTGACGCCACGTGACGCTGCGCTGGCGCCGCGTGACGCCGCGTTTGGCGCGCCCGGCGGCAAGTGCGTTTCGTTCAACGAGCTGCTGCCGAACGGATTGGTGGTGGATCAACCTTCGACCGAGGAGCCGAAGTCGGAACCGGCGCTGCCGTCGGCGCCCTCGCAACCCGTCTCCGAGAGCAATTCGGTCGAGTGGCTGTAGGATCTTCTTGTTTTCTTCTTTGCGCGTGTTTTTTTGCTATGCAAATGTATGATTTTTGTCAATGTACGTATTACTTGACGTATTATTATTGTACTGAGAGAAACATAAGCCTCAATAGTGCTTAAGTGTTTAAAACACTCGTTTTCTCAAGTGGTCTAAAGTATTTCGTAATCCTATTCAGAAAATGAGTGTTATGAACATGAAAGCACTAGAGAGTGTTTAAAACACTCAAAATTTGAGGCTTAGTGTTCTCTCTCTCTCTCTCTCTTTATATGGCTTGTTAGGTGCATGCAGATGTGCACTGTGATCTCGTATGCGGAAGCTCTTGTCATATCTCCTCCAGTGATTTTTGGTGACATATACTGATATAGGTTTTTCTTTTCATAATATTGTTGTCTTATATACGTTCTTGTCGGTTTTTATCGTACAGTTTTCTTAACAAGTTACCGTTTTTGTGGTTATTTGAACATGAAGTTCAATGAGTCTCATCGCTGCGCGAGGTTAACGAATGTGCCAAATAATAAGCTAATTTTTTTTTACTTTAACGTTTATCGTTTCCTCTTGAGAAATCGTGTCCTACCGTAATATGGGTGTACCTCATATGTCTACATCACTATTAAATGTAGCTGCTATGTGCGGTCTCTCTCTCACTCTCTCTCTCACTCTCGCTCTCTCTCTCTCTCCTGTCGCTCTGTCTCATATGTGAATGCATTCCTTTGTACGCATTCGGTGAGCATCCGTTGTGTGCATAGGATGAACCTTTTGTAGTGACGGAATACATTAGTCCACCTCCTCCTGGCGCATCATGTATAGTGCTTGCGAGTTTCCGAAGCAAGGATATTTAGCAACAACAAAATTACTCCAAAAACTAATGTTCTGCAAAATTTACATGGCTCTTGTGTGCATGTGCCACATAACAACGCCGTGCTGAATAATGTACACGTATGCTTTTGATGTTCTACCATTTTGATAATTTCATATCCAAAATACTATTAGCATACCAGAGTCCGTTCTGTAAAAGTATCCAGCTGTTGCTACGTATTCGATTCGGCAAACGTACTGAAATTGGTCGTAGCTCATCGCAACTTCACAAGCATGTGAAACGGCATAGATCTGCAAAAAATTGAATACGTTGACATAAAAAATTTCGATATATGTAGCGAAAGTTGGATATTTTCACAGATATGTGTCAGCTATTGGAACAGTACGTGAGTGCACCAATACAACGCCATTCGGGGAAACTTAGGCATAATATTCACCTCTTCCAATCACCTTCCGGGGTTATTCAATATGAGGTAGTCTCTTTGTATCAATTTTTTTCGTTTTTTTCCCGTTCCACCCCCAAATATCCACACTTCCTTCATTATTTCCCTCTAATCCCCTGAATCTTCTCACATCTTTCGTATGGTCTCATTTTGGCACACAAACACACATACACACCCCGTTCATTGTCTCTATTCCCCGGCTCCCTGTGTATGTTTGTTAATCTATTCCATTTTCACTCTTCTTTCCCCTCTCTCATGACGAGTATTTGAGAACGTAGATGCCATATAATGCCCCCCTTGATTGTGCCCAAAAGCTAGCGACTGAACAGTAATGAAGAACAAGTTTGATAGAATCTTCAAAGCCAGGAAAGAGCTGCTTGCCGTAGTTACGTTGAGTTGTTTGTTATCTTTTGCAAAGCGACTTAGTAGCCTTTAGTGGTCAATATTCGGAGAAAAATTAGCTTGAAATAAGCCTGAACAGTGCTTGATTGCTTAAGACACTCACTGTTTTCAGTGTAAACTATTTCAAAATCATGTTCCGAAAAAATGAGTGTTATTAACACTCAAAGACAACAAATTTGAGGCTTATTTTTGCTCTGAGTATCCGTGATATGTCTATCGGTTGTCGACATTCATTAAACCTTAGTTTTCTGATTCCAATTTCGGTCTGTCATATCGTCGATTCCTCCCACGTGCAACTCTCCCCGTATATATCCATGCTTGTATCGGTTCCCGTGATCTCGGTTGTATTTGAATGATTGTTTGTTTGTGTTTCTCATTTGTTACTTTGCCAAGAAGAATAAAGATTTTTAAGAACTATGTCGACTTCTTTGCAAACCATGTCAAGCAAAGGTGTATGTATGCTCCGTAGAAGCATATGTAGAGAATGTCCAGCCAGGGGAAGATTTTAACAATCTTACGCATTGCAAGGTTGGTAACGTATAATATACACACATTATGTTTTGCCTGGACAGGCATCAGTGTAAAACGTGACTATAAATGGACAATGCTACTGCCGAAAATGTTGAATCTGGTTGAACAATTTTTTGACAATATAGTTAAACAACGTTTTTCAATATAATACTTTCCAGCGTTATCAGACATGTCTAATTACATTTAGTCTGTTTTCGGTGCCCGAAAAAAGATAATGCTAAAGCTTTCGACAGACATCAACATGATAATCCATTAGTCTTTAGAGGATCACATCATAATGAACTTGGGGGAGAGGACAACTGTGCCAGAAAATTATAACACCGATCACTCGGAAAGTATATATTTAAATAATATAGTAGTAAAGTATATAAAGGAAAAAAATAGTGGTTAGATAATACAGCTACTTAAATGCGTCGAAAAACAGCGTATTTCGAAGGAACCATCAATGTTCCTGACCGAGTGACCGAAAGCCCATACACCAAAGCGGCATTAAACAATTTGGAATTTTTCCACAATCTCTTGAAAAATGTGGTGTCTCTAACTGCATAGTGTTGTTGGGCGTTTCGTGTCGTCACGATGGTGTTTGTATGACTCACAAAAAACGCCAACAACAACAACCAAAAACTCTCACCGCCACTTTTTCACATGAAACACGACAGCATTGCGCACAAACGCAGCGTGCATTTTTAGCATTTCTCTCGAGCGTTTTTTCTTCTCTTATGGTGGTACCTCTCGGTAATCGAGACTTTTGGACAACAAGATTAGTCAATCACAAGCAGGATATGAATAGCTTACAATCGGGAAAAAAACAAAACAAAACAACAAAAGGTTGCGGCCGTATTGTGTTCTCCTACAAGAATTCGCATAAAATGCCGACGAAAGCGTCCAGAAATAGCTCCCGAAGCACGTCAAGATTAGCCTGAGAGAATAAAAAGTGCACCTCGTGTGCTCTTTCACGTTGTCAAAATGTTGAGTCGGAAGGGGATTATGGTTGCTTTACAAGCATATACACCACGAGTATCGGGCACAAAAAGCGCACACGCGATATTGGTCTCATGCTTACCGCGTGCTAATATTCGTTACCGAAAACAGCCATATTTGACGAATACTTCTCTTTTTTAACCCTGGCTGTTTCCTACGGTCGTAAGCGCCATTGTGGTATTACAACAACAACGGGAATTACGAAATTGTTGGCATACTGGGATGATGGGTTCATGCATGCTGTAAGGGAAGAAAACCACTATATAACGTAATTTTTTGATTCAAGCATACTTTTTTGCGTCTTCTAAAGGCCACATAAGCATAGGAGGGTTAATCTCGAGGAAAGTGATCAAACTTTATATGTTCTTTCTTTACAGACATCGACGGACCCTCGCGTGCAGGGTACGACCGTGATCGCCTTTTTGATCTACCCGGCCGCCTCGCACTCGTTCAACGTCGAATCGCTGAAGGGCCAGGCGGTGTCGAAGCAGCTCAAGGATACGATCGGCAAGATCAAAGAGAATATCGCGACGCGCATGTTCGAAGCCTGCATCAGGTTACTACTATTCGCATGCATCCACTGAAGTCTTCTCTCTTTCTTATACTTCTCGAGTGTTTCTGTGTGTGTTCTTCTTCCATAATTGAGAAGAGACAAGGCAGGCGTATGGATGGTGTATGTGGTGGAAGTGGAAGAACACATGCTGTATGAAGTAGGAGGTTGCGGCTGTTCATTGGAAGAAGGTTGGACTCCACCAAACTTGCAATGAAACGTGGTATTCTTCCACATTATCTAGCGGAAAACGATATACATACCTTAGGTTATCCGGATGGCTTAACAATTCGTCTTTCCAGTAGTCAGTTAGTATCCTAGCAGAAATATAATACATCTCACAATGTTACACAATGAAAAAAAAGCTGTACTATCGATCGACAATCGTCATAACTACGCGGGTGGTCTGGCATCGGGTGGTGGACTGAGAGTGGGAATCCCTCTGTCAAGGTGCTAAGCGACCCTCACCCGGTTGCTAACAATGCCGATGCAAGCGGCTGCCAGCTGTACCCGATCGAGCGATTTCAAGCTCGGAAGACTACTGGAGAAGAACATGTCTGGGGAAGAGCAGAAGCGGTGTTGAACGGGATCAGATGTTGCTTAGTATTTGCAACTTAGATGTTTTGACAGATATCAAGCCTTCTGAAACAATAAGCATAAGTTGCTTGCTTAAGATTCTGAACATAATATATAATGCTCATCACAATCGCATCGTAGCAAACACAAGCAAGTGTAATTAAGTACATCTTTTTGAACTCTTCGCTTAAGGTTATCGAGAAATAGTTGGAAATTTTTTTTCAAAGTACGAACAAAATAAGACTCGGTGAAGGAAAAGGGTATTTTTGCCCTTTTGTCTAACAATAGGCAATTTTTCTTAAGAATTTTACGAGCTTAATTCCTCTTTCTTCACGAACAAAGCCTTGTTATTTCTAACTAACAATGACTGCTAAGTGAAAAGAGCGGGAAAAAAACTTGATGCCGCTTTCTAGAAAGTGCTAGGGATTCGCACTCGAAGTGTTCAGACAACAGCCGGGTCGCACGCATCTTATGCTACTCATTTCCCCCGATTCCCTTCCGCCTTCCCCTTTCCTTAGCGCGTCTGGCGATCCCACACTTGAATCTAGACAGGGGACAAACCATTGTGACCAATCGCAGTTATTTCAACATCCTGTGGAATGTGTTTTTGGAAATTTTGGGCCTTTTGGAGCGCTTCCAATTCCAAATTTTGGACATCATATAGGTTAGTCACAAAGCAGGAATATGTCTGGTTAATGCACAACCGTTGTGACCAATCACTGTTATTTCAACATCCTGTTTAATGTTCAATTCAAAAATTTTTACCTCCTGGAGTGTTTCCAGTACAAAATTTCGACATCATCTACGTTAGTCAAAAGTTGGGAATATGTCTAGGGGCAGGGCGACCGGAGAACAATGCGCCGAACCGAAACAATTGTGTGCACACTTTTTGTCCACACTTTGTTTCCAGCAGTTGTAAAAGCGAGCGAACGCGCGCTTTTTCTGCAATTGCAGTCATTTTCCCTCGGTAATTGCCCCGTGCCCGACCATGTGCAGGCTGTAAATTGTGACGTTGTGGGGAATACATTGAGGCCAACGGAAAGAGTAAGGCTTACTGCAAAACTGTGTTTTTTTTTAGTTAGCACCACGTTCTCAATAGCGAAAGTATGGGAAGGAGACATTGGATGTGCTTGAAATTCGTTACGTTGAGATGTTGACCATGAGAACTGAAAAATCGTCCGCATGCATGCAATGTATTTCTTACTACAGCACACATGTACATGCGTTTCAGTTGTTATAATAGTCTCATCGCCTACATCGGTTATTATTATAAGAAAATATGTACGTTTCATGTAGGTTACCGTAAACAGTAAAGTAATAACGTTTCTGTAGCATTAGCTACAGCCTAAGTGATTCGTACTCGTTTTCGCCCTTTGCCCTGCCGGACAACAAAAACGAACGGCCCTCGCACTAACCATGTGAGAAGCGCCCCCAACGTAAACAAATCTGCTGACGATGTTTCAAGCGAATGAATTGTTGCGTACATGTCGGCTGGCTGAGTCATGCCAGTGTCGACGTGTGTTTTCGGGACCAAAATCCCTACACATCACGAGAGCCACCGGATGATTGTTGTGTGAATCTGACCAAAATTGACAATCAAATAGCGGCGGCCAAGAAGATGCCGTTCCAGAGGGCATATGACGCCCACATACTGCCACCAGCAGTGGTGATTGAAATGTAAAGGTTGGTAGAGTATGGGGACCGATCGGTGATAGAGCGTTGTGATATAGTACGAGCGCTATAACGTGATACAGACAGTGATAACGAATATCTCTGCGTTAAGCATTGAAACAAACTTACTGCATTAGGCTTAAAGTGAAAAACCGTTCGTTTCCACTGCTGTATCCATTTTGTAAGGATTGTTATTTAGTAAGTTTACAAATACGTTCAAAGCTTCCGCAACACCAATACTTTTTATCACCCCCTGCAGCTTCTATAAGCTGAGAAAAAATTGGCTTTCATTTGAATATGCAGGTTCAAAGTGCTACAGTCGAACATTTGCGTAGAATAGAGAAGTCACTGAAAGCATTTTGTGGTGAGTAAGAAGAACACAGTTTTTTCTACTAATGTCATTCATTCCGAAGTGCTGGTCAAGAATAGCCTCCAGTCATCTGGACCTAGGCGTTCTTTATCATTGAAAGTGCATCATTTGACCGTCTTCCAAACACCTGTGACACTTGATTTCACTCATCAAGCGACTAGATTGACGGCATTCAAAGAGCATTGTGCCGGACTGAAAACGTAATCAAATCTATGCACACAGACATATGACCAGCGTGAGTCCAATGATTATTCAAAACGGTTTCCCGCCAGATTATGTACCCGACAGAAACGGGCCCGTCGGTGTGCATTACATATTATATATGGATTCATACATATGATCTAAAGTACGACAAAAAATGTGTCAAACTACTTACTAAAGGAAAGTACTAAATCTACATGTCACAGATAGTTGCGTTTGTGAAAAATAGGCGATAACCACAGCAGGCAAGCATAACACATACATGACCGTATTGTTCTGAGTATTGCAATGGTTAACGAGCAACATCAAGCTATGATGATCAGTCTACGCTAGATGATCCAATTCTACATATAAAAACCATACCGCATTTACAAAGTCTGATAGTAATAGCTTAACGACCGTTCACGTCTTTGTTCTTTCAGGGGACGCATCCCAGACATGGAGGACTTACTACTGCCGGCCGAGCAAGTTCAACTCAAGCGATGCATTCTCTCCGCCAAGGTACTACTTTTGACCATCCATATTGCTCTCCTCATAACCTAATCATTCTTTACATGACGAAAACTGCTAACACAGATTTGGATGATTGAAAGTGCATAAAAACCAATGATTGCGGCCAAAGGCTCAAAGATTCTCGGGCGTAGTGTGGGATTGCGTTGCGTACTTGAAAGAGAACGACGCACTGGCGTAGCTGGAACCAGGAGCAGAACTGATCTGTTATGCTCGACTTGATCGTTCACACGGTGGGAGGGCCTTTTTTATCCTGCTGCTGTTGATAGTGAGGGAGGCCACGATAGCCGAAGACGCGTGAAACTCGCATTCCCTTGTCAAGCTTTCCGAAACAATGAATCCCACTCCCTGCATCGCACGCGTTGGGTGACCAGAGTACAACGAGACCCGGGAAAAGGGAAACAGTAACGAGCCTCTCCCTCTTTGTCGGACTTCGGTCACTGCTACTATATCTGCCGCGGTGGTGGTGGTCAGGTCAGGGAGGCCCTTGGCTAGCTAAAAAAATGGGTTTGGCGATGGATGGAACACGGAAGTGGTGTTTTCTTCGCCTCCCGTCTTGAGAATCTTCCCATCGAAGCGCACCCAAAAGTGGCTCGAAAGGGTTAATGCCGCTTCCGAGAATCATGTGGGTGGTCTATTGCTTGGAAGAGTTCACTCTCTTCCTGGAATGCTTTGGAACAGCCAAAATAGTCGTTGCCGGTGGACAATAACATACTAGTACAACTGTTAAGTATTAGTGCTTTTTGGGCAATATTGCTCTTTATGCATTTAGGTTATTTTGGTGAAAGAAAGCTAACGCTTGTTTGTGTGGGTACTATCTGCTCAGGCTCCATAGTTCAAAAACTTAGATATCACGAAGATCCCTTGTTCCTATGTATTGTTCCCGATCTTGTCGTAAAGTAAATGTTGCACGCCACATTTAGATGCTTATTAACAATTCTATTGCGAAAAAACACCTGTTTTGATTTTGGAGAGGCTTTGTGTTTCGTAATTTTTCGTAAAAAGTTGTTTGATTATGTGACATGCCTGGCAAGAGAGAGAAGAAGATAACTGTTAACAAGATCGGTGGCGCCTGATGATTACTCATTGTTTGCGTTGAACCTCGTTATTGAACCAAATGGAACAGTTTAACAAATTCGTGAGTGCTATGACATCTTAAAGAAGTTGGGGTACCAGAACTTGCATGTATTAGGAAATTTTGCCTTTTAATTAGTTCCAAATAACAATATCAGCTTCGAATAATGCGAATGTTTGAGACATTTCTCATGTTTCTTACATATATCAGCTGATTTCATGGAGGTCAAATTTTTTGGTCAGTTTGATACAGAGCGGTTGCACTTGCAAACGAATGAAAAGACAATGAAAAAGGCATCAAGCAAAGAAAATGAGGACGGCATGCACTTCTTGCAACCGACAATATAGCCGATCTGGTCGTACTCCCTACGGGGATTGCCCGGCAAGGGATCGGTGTATTAATCCGTTCCAGGCTGAAGAAGATGGGCCGATTGTTTTTAGCTGAGGGGCTTTTCGGATCCACATTCGTTCATAACAGAGCGAAACAGATAGGAATAACTGTATTCCTAGCAAGAGTTACTTGTTACACAGGTGTATTAAAAGGTAACCTTAGTTGGGAATTGGGACGGTTTTACGATGCATTTTTTGTCATATATATGTCATACATTTTTGCGTACCAACAGGTTGATAAACATAACCTGAAGTGCGATATTTGCGTGCTTACATCCAATCTCTCTCCTTATCGTGTTTTGATGCTACCGGCATATCACTAGCATAGGGAAGTTCCGAATGCACCTGGGATAAGCTTAATCTCTCCTTTTTCTCTTCGTTATTACTTCGAAAGATTATCATATTCTGTTAGTATGAACGAATTGTTATGGCTATGAACAGGAAGGACATCCTCTCAGATTTGTGCCAATTAGTTAGCTTAAAATTTTTCCACAAAAGCATCCTGATGATAATTTGAGCTTATTGCACGTATCCGAACACAGTAATAACTGGATCTTACGAAAATGTTTTTTTCTGTTATAGAAAGTGATGTTAGCTGCAAGTTCCTTATTAGCCTAAGTGAATGAGAAAAGTAAAGAAAGGGACGTGAGGGTGTTGCGGCGCGCAACAATTGGCCGTCGTCATCGTCCCCACATTGAAATGAAAGATTCATGCGGATTGCGGTCACTCCTTTGATTACTCTATACTCGTTGTGCATCAACGTATGCACTGTCATCATAGCCAATCAGCTTGACAGGCGCATCCAACTTTAACGAATCTGTTCAAAACCATTCCTTTCAGCAGTACGCCATCGTATTGGGAATAGATAAAAGAGTTGTGTAATTCTGCCAGAATTCTGTGCACTCTGTCATCAGGTCTACAGGACTGTATGACCACAAATGTTGTGTTACGAGCATGAACGTACTATGATGTGATACAGTGATCAAATGAGCGTGAATTCGAGAGATATGGTCAAGTCTGCCAATATTTCACACTTACTCCGTAGCTAGAAGGCGCAATTCCTTCATTCGTTATTCAGAATCAGAATATCTATAACATCACTCTTATATGCTCAACTAGCAACTAGTGTACTGACCATTCTCATCATAGCAAGCGAGAACAATGCCGAAATCCCCAGACATTCGCTCAACTCGTCTGATTGGATTCTCACATATTGCCGTGAGCGCTCATTGTCCGCCTGCTTCTTGTTTCGCTCCAGGACTACAAGTCGTCTGGGGATCTGACTTACAAGACGGATTCCCGCTGAATCCCTAATTACGTCATATTCATAAGGCGTGAAGACACAATAGCCGACGGGATGATCTGAGAGGAAAATTGTAAATTAGGGAATCTTCTTAGCGCAGCAGTCTGTTCGTTTCTTTTGTTTGAGGGCAAAGGAGGTTTTGCCCGTAATCTGAGGGGTTCCTTGACGGGGGGTTCCTAATGTATCAGGAACACTTTGGTAAACCGTAAGGGTATTGGACCCGAGCCTGGTCCCATGTTTTTTACGGTTAAGCCACTACCATATATCCCGAGCAGGATTGATGGTGCCCGGTGAAGCTATTGGAAGGGAACGAAAAAACAACGAATTGGCACGCATTTAGAAATCCGTTTGGTGGTGTTGCGGAGGTGCATATCTTAGGTGGAAATCCGAAACCCGCGGGTGCCAAGGCGTGAACAACAATGTCTGTGTTGCTCTTTGACTGATCTCATGTAACAGAAATGCAAGGTGTTAGGGGGAGGAAGGTACGGGTTCCTAGTGGTTCATCCTCATGTCAAATACGATTTGCTTGAGTATTTCACGAACTTATGCTCTTAAGCACGGTGAAGTGGTAACTGCAACAAAATGCACAACGGAGCTTTGCATGCTCAGAATTTATTGTCATGATTCTTTCACTTAACACAAACTGACTGGTACATTAAAAGTTTTCACAAACTAAGTTGCTGAACAAGCGTGTGAAGTTACAGCGATCAGCAAATTGTTCAGTGCCGTTGCTATTTTTAACATACAGCGACACTTTGTTTATCTGTACAGAGTCAGATATTGGAACTTCAAAGAAATCCAATGAAATCATCTTTCGTATACGTTCTTTGATGCGGAGGGGGTGAAACAAAAATCTGTGAGCCGTTTTGTGGACGAGGAATAAGCTGGGAAAGGGCGATTCAGATTTCCGTGGTATTCGATCCATTTGTCCAAATTTGTTTTTCCACCCTCAAGAATTTCGGATCTTTTGTACTATTTCAATGATGAATGATTAACTAATGGAGATGAAACACTGTTAAGTGAGGTTGCGGTTTAGGCTCCTAATGTTTTGTGAACAAGAAAACTAACTATTGTTTATAAATTATATAATAGCAAAGATATCATTTGACCTTTTCATTACAAGTAATTACTGCTTTTTGGGAGAAGATTAAAATGTTAACAACTGGCAAAGATGTGAGAATGGGCACACACAAATAGCGTTGCCTCGCAAAAAAAAATATCTGCAAAAAAACAAAAATTAGCCGAATTCGGAGTAATGAGCTATGGCCGAAACACAAAACAAACGGCTGCTCATGTGGAATCCGCGTTTTCTCGTCATATGGAAATCCGGGACCACCCGGCCTCAATGGAGGATACATTACATCAGTTAGAGAAACACTAAGTGTCTTGTATATATTTATATGCGTCTTTTAGCGAATCACTTGTTAAAAACTCTTCCACCAAAACAGTGTTTTTTTCATTATGGAGATACTGAAAGTGGTCCATGCTTTGCAAAATGCAATAATGCGATGAATATGCAATTTCATAATACACCGATACAGTAAAGCTGTTTTGAATAGCTTAGTGTAAGTGGTGTCACGGGAAAGGTACTCAATTTCCTAAATGTGGTGTTCTAGTACAATTGTCATCCTTTAAGAGGAACACGCTTCCGCCGATCTGCACGCACAACATGGCGGACAACGACGGCGATCCGGTGCTCTCGTCTTTCCGTCGCGTCCGACTCTTCAACAACGATCATGATCGTGTCAAGGTAGATATATATAGTTTACGCTAATCTTGATACTTGTTTTAACGTTTTCTCTGAAATGATTTTTTGACCCAAATTACATTGAATTTTGCTTTTGATAGTTAAACAAACTAAAACTGGACTGGACTTGCCAGCGACTCTTTGTGGTGTGACACAACAAGCATCATTAATCGGTTGAAGTGTTCATTGCTTGGCTCGACTTCCGTAACAACAGCGCCTAAAAATTGAGTTCAGAAAGCTGAAACTTGGACCCGGAACATGGCTGTTGCTGTCCTTCTAGCGCCTGTCCTTTTACCAGGATACATTGCACGACAACGTTCCCTATCAGTCACAGCTAATATCCAGTAACATTTCGGAATTCCCATTAACTCTTGACATTTGCGCATATGCGTACACACTGTTGCGATCTTGTGCTCGTGCAAGCAAGAGCGATAGTGGGCCAGCTGGTGCGTAGGCCCGGTGCCCTTTGCTTGCAGCCACTTGTTCCAGCACAGCATGTTGGATGAGCTTGCAGGGTGATCTCGAGAGTCACATATCAAAAGCCGTACATCGTTAGCACAAATCGTAAGCGTACAAACTCATGCTTCTGTAAGTAAGCAAAACAACCACTTGGCATAAATGTTGGTTATCGGTACTAAATCGAGCGTTGCTTGAGTTGAAATACAGTTATTCCTTAGTCGGACTTTGTGCTTTTGGTATTGTTCTGTTCCGCTTGTATTGGGTTTCTATATTATCGGTTTCTAAGTTGTGTTTGTAGAATGCTTAAAAGGTATATTAAAATTCACGTTTTATACCATGGTTCGCGTTCTCAGTTTGCTCCCGCGCTTGATAATTCGTTTTACTTCTACAATAAGATGATTTTTGGGTTAAGTTGAAACAAGTGATTTTTGTATACTATCGTCCCCCCAAGCGATCTGAGATCACATCACCTGTGCCAGTGGCAGCGACACCGTGCCGGTTTTTGATGGCGAAATTTTTTGCAGCTGCTGTCGTGTATTTTCGGCCAACGGCTGCTATTGCGCTGTACAAATGCGAACGGGGATATAATGATGAGGAGCCAGAAAACAGATGGTGACATTTGAACAGAAATGAGCTAGACAAGCCGAGAAGCTACTGAGCGGAGATGCTATTGTGACCGAGTTTGAGGAAAACCAAAAAAACAAGTCACTTTCTCGCTGTGAGAGCAATAATACCGTAATCGCGGTTGAAACAAGGAAAAGTATTGTGCTTATATAAGCATTTCCGCACTGGGAACGAGGAACATGCCGCCCTTCATGCCAAAGCTACTTCGCACTGTGTTCACCAAATGTGCATAGCTAGAAATATTTACAATTTTTCTTGGTCTGAGCCTTAAAGGAACTTCTGTGCATTCATTTTTTCTTTGACTTATTGTTATATCGAAAATACGAGGAACAAACATATTATGCAACTACGCCTGGTTTATTTGGCAATGTAATATTTTCATCCTTACCGTACAGTGCGCAAAATTTCAGCATCGTCAGTGCGCTTTTTTGGCTAGCATTTATTGCATTATATATAATTCAGTGCCAAATCATTGTCCTTGGCTTTCTCGAATTGCCCTTGGGTGCAACCATTCAGCTTGTTTTCCACGTTCTGGCTTGTGTTATCGTCATGCAGACGTATTCCTGACTTGTGACTAACGTACGGATATTGATAATTTTGTATTGGAAACACATCTGTAGGTCCAAATTATCATGGAAACATTTCACTGTATGTTGAAGTAACTGTGATTGGTCACAGTGTATATTATATGCCGTCATACCATCGTCACGTCACTACAGACATCAGCTGAGTGAATGTAACTTGTACCGTACCCGGCTTCCCCTCAGACGAACACACGTGTCCGGAGACAACAGCTGTTCACCCCCAGCCGGAGAGTATCGTAGAACAACAGATGACGTGACCGTGACATTAGAATCCTCTAGAACTTCCTGAAATCTAAGAATTCGTAAAGTTTTGACACTGGTTCAAGCAAACGCTTACTTGGGTGACAGTGGAAATATGGAGTACACCAAGTTTGGTTGTGGGGGTGGGCTGTATGGAAACGAAGTTTCGAAGGAACCATGTGACAACTCCTGCGCATTTAAATCAAGGCAGAGCCAAAAATACATAAACGTGCAAAAACAAACTAATAGCGGGCGAATACAATGTTACGGATGCATACGATAGGATGGTAGACGATCACAGAAGGAAGTTCCGATATTCAAGATGAATCCGAAAGACATACTACACTTGGTGCAGCAGAAAGATGAACTGATGTATGAACGGATACCACATGCACATGTACACCGCCGCTTCCAAGTTCGATTTTGACAGCGGAAAAGATGAAGAAACAAAATCAAACGATTTTTCGAACAAGAATTGTGTAGACTACCGACAAGGCAGTCATTCATCATCAATAAATGTATGATGAGTGTCGACTCTTCGAATAGAACATAATTCGATGGTACAATAGTACGGTATGCTGCTTGTATCTGTTTGGCTATCATCCAATTTTTCCTTCAGGTGATCTTCCACCCGGAGTTCCTGTCGTCCGTCTCGCCGTTGATCGGACTCGACTACGAGGAATTCGTGCGCGGTTGCCATCTCGGCGTTTTCCCGTCTTACTACGAACCGTGGGGATACACGCCAGGTATGTGGTTCTCCAGAATCAAAGCCTCATTACCAGTGGGGCAATCCTGAGGGTGCCGGATGCTTCAGGTATAGGCGGTACTAAGAACTACCAAAAGGTCCCTGTACCTTAGGCTGGCTGACCGAGGGAATGGAATACTTTTGCAGTTTTTTTGTTGCTGTTAGTTGTCCAATATTTGTGGACAGTATGCATCATCATCATCATGCCACTATGCGTTGAATGATGATGGTGAAAAAACATCAAATTTTCTTTAAGATTTTCCCACATCTTTCAAAATACAAAGAAAATGTACTGTCCTTGTGACACATTAAAATAACCATGCTTATATTGTTTTGTGCCTTCGAACTCCATTCGATTCCCCCCACATCAAGCTGCTTTCTTTTGACGCACATTTTTGGCGGGCCTTGTGCTTACGGTTTCTGTCACCTCAAATGCATATTATTGCGTCATGGCTTGAGGCTAAATGCTCAGCAGCATTTCGCAAGCCAAATGCGCATGATTACCTTTTTTCGATCAGAAATGCATAGAACAAGAACAGGAATATGCGATTAAGAAGAGGTGGAAAATTGCATGTTGTTTTCGACTCTGGTGCTGGCTGCTGCTGCTGCTAAATATGGCGTTTTGTTGTACACCGATTACCGCCAACTTGGTAACTGCAAAACATTCTCGTGGACGAAACAAAACGCGTGAGCGGTGGTCAGATGCCGCATTATGCTTGTTGACAACTTCCTTGAAAGCTGCGATTCCTATGATAGGATGCAAGTAAAGCTCAATGACTACGTTGTAGAAAATCTTGTGAGGAGCTATCGGTAATTGTTGTAAACATGTTATAACACTTAGTGTTTATCATACACATGACAACAGTATGTACAAACAAGAATTGAGCATCCGGCCAACTCCTACACCAGGTCCAGCAGGAAATCTGTATACCAATGACTACCCAGCTTCACCTGGGTCAACTTTTGTTGGGTCTTGGAAATCTTGTAGAAAGCGAAACATATCACCATCGATGCGCACAATTACGCAACACTTCTATCACCTTTTGCACTTTAACCCCCTTAATTACACTGCGAACATTTAACTTGCAGTATTTTCTATGGATTTGTATGATTATCACTCCTCCTTACCGAAAACATACCACCCTTCCAAATAACTAGGTTTAAAAGAATCTTCAAAGCATACATTTTGTTCACCCGATATTTCTTGTTCTTCAGCCGAGTGCGCGGTGATGGGCGTCCCATCCGTGACGACGAATCTCTCCGGCTACGGCTGCTTCATCAATCAGAACGTCGAGGATCCGGCGTCTTACGGATCCTACGTCATCGACCGGCGGTTCAAGGGCGCCGATGAGTCCATCAACGATCTCGCCGACTGCCTCTACAACTTTGCGTGCGTTTTTTCCGCTTGGTTACGCCGGCGTTTCTTATTTTACGCACAGCGGAGCTTTTTAGTTATAAAAGTTAAGGTAAGGTTCTCCCGGCCTTATGGCCTACGTGGCAGTCTCGAACATGCCAAAGCGCGTTGTTTGTATATTGGTTCCTATGCTTTTCAAAAGGAAATAGTTCTGTTTGTCATTAACCGTATGCTTACGGAGACACAAGTTCAAAGGATCTTCGCAACGCTCCAAATAATTGCAGATGCATACACTATCGAAGATTCACAGGGCTTCTGGTTGGTCCCTGCAGTGCTACATTCGTCTTGTTACACACTCTACTGACATTTGGACTAAATAAAAGCGAAACTTGCGTGATATTCATACTACGTGTTCTAGTGGGAAAAGCCGGTGATTTGCGGATATAGGCAAAAGACCAACTTTTTCACGCTGAAAGTGTGCGTTTTAAGTGACAACCAGCGCCTTTCCCACGCTTGCTAATCAGTTTGCGAAATACTCTATCAACTTTTCTCTCGGAAAAGCGCATATAGCAACAGTCGAACACGAGGCTAACAGAAAGTCCGAACGCTTATGTGTATTTGCGCTGTGAACGTATTGGTTTCATGAACTCAAGGTTTTTATTATTAAAGTATTTATGGCTAACGTACGGTAGCATGAAATTCACTGACTGACAAAAAAGGTTGTGGTTACTGTACTTTTGAATTATGTGTTCCGTTGACTGCCGATTTTCTCGTTAACGTCTATTTGTGAGCATTGTTTGTAGATTACACGTTGTATCAATTACACTTTAGAAAACTCTGCACTTCAACCGTTAGTCAGATTCACCTTGATCACTTTTTGGATCCTAGAAGCATTGTAGCTGCAATTTATCTTGCAAGCTTAACGGCATTAAATGAGGTACATCGTCGCCGTTCTTCAAAACATCCCCAGTACCTTACTTGCCCATAGTTTCTGGCATTGCACGTATCAATCATTCTAGTTGAATTTCCTTGTCAAAAGTGCTCAGAAAATTGTGGCGTCAAATACATCTCATGGGATCATTCATTATATCACCTGATATGCTACAAATCTAAATATTAGCCAGGCATTGCCTATCACAAGTGATATCACACTCGTGTGGTCGAAAAATCATTGTTTTTAAAACATCTGCGCTGTCGGCATTGAAATACGGGCGAAGAACTATATGAGTTGGTTGAAAATAAAATTTTTGAACTTTGGTACGTAGTGTGAACTGCGAAACGCTTATGCACAGGCGGCCTAACATAGAATTATCTGGAAACTTCTACTTAACGGCGTTTCTTATGAACAATTTGCATTTATGATTTCCCGCATACCTGTTGTTCATTGGGCAGAAAATGAGCGGTATCAATAATGAAGATTGCTACCTGCTATTTTCAAAGCAGCAGGTGGGGTACGGTATGTGTGTGTGGTACACATATTTCCGTTGAAATGTCATGGTCTTATGTTGATTAAAGATGCATATGTAAGACGCATATTGCACAATTTTTTTCGGTAAATGAAGTATGCTATTGTAACATTTTCTCTAATGAAATTCTCATAGTTTGTGAGGGGAAGTGGAACCAGTGTGAGCCGTAACGCTTTGAGGCTCCTTTGGACCCTCCGAAAGGTCTTTAGGGCCCAACCTTGTTGCCAGACCTATTATTTCCTTTAACTACGCTGTTAGTACAATACGTAAAACATTGTAAACATTGTAAACATAAATGTTCAGTGCACTGTCACGACGTCAGCGAATCATTGTGCGAAACCGAACTGAACGATTGAGTGAGCTGCTCGACTGGAAGACACTGGCAGTAGTGGGTTTCACATTGACGTACTTAGCATACTTTTGTATTACTTTTTTACTCTTCACCATTACGTAATGTTCGTACTATTGCCTTAGTAGAGGTACTAACCCCTTTTAAGAAATGGGACTGGTTCAAAAAAGGAGAAGAAGAAGAAGAAGCATAACGAGTTTCCTCAATCGCTTCATACGTTTTTTCATTCCCTGATACCGTACTGAAAGAGAAGTCCGTGACGCTTTCCGGCGTTTTTTTAATGAAGGCCACACAGTCTGCGTCATTATTTTAAAATTCTTGACTACCGTTTCTTTCCTTGTATTACACAATGCACTGCAACGAAAACGTTTCCTGGTTACATGCCGACGCTTCTTTGGCGACACGGAAGCGGACGCTTGTTTCATAAGGAACAGCTGCATGTCTAGCGTTACCTGAAGTTGCCCCGCAGTTCTACGGCATCAAATTCACCTTTACCAGGTTTTCACAGCTTACTCATCAGACTTGCGCTACCGATCAGCTGACATTCCTCGAATATTTCTAGCTTTTTATTGAACGGTTTTATGGCAGGAATGGTTTAGTTGGTTGCGAGCTGCCTTGTCATTGAAAGGCTCCCGAGTTCGGATCCCCCCACAACCATCTATACCAGTGGCGGTGAGCGGTAACCCCGAATAATAATCTCAAATGGTTCATTCCATCTTTCTGTAGCGTAGCCGAGTTTACTCGAGACGGTCCACTCTGTGTCCAGGTAACCTAGATTCCCAGTAACCTGGAAATCACCCCCCCCCCAATCAGTTTCAACAAGACTATAGGCACCGACCCCCGCGTTTGAAGCGGCAATGATGTAAGGAAGAAGAAGAGGTTCATCGAACAGCTATTGCCACCTTGGCGTAATAATAGACGTTGGCTTACCAATTAGGCTGAATCGCCAATTTTTGATAAGGGAAATGGTTATTTCAAGTGCGAGCTAATGCGCGATAAGTATTGCCTTATAGGCACTTCAGTTCCGGGGGGATGGAATGCACTTTGGAGCTTAACAGCTAGTGCCAGTAAAGTACGAACGTGAGTAATACGTAGATTAGTACTATATTTTCTGAACGAAAGGAATACGTAGTGTAGTACTATGTTTGCTCAACGAGAGGAAAAGGGAAGTCGTACTTTCCGCTGCAATAGCTTGCCCTTGTGTGCAAAGATATTCCACTTAGTTCGAATTTTGCTAAGTTATTCAATTCCACGGTAGCTTATGAGCGCGTCACGAGCCTGTGAAACAACACAGAGAAGTTAAGAGTTGTCATCTATCAGAAATTTATGAATTTGAGAAGAAACATTACTATACGGTTTCGACTGCTTAACGCCAGTTGGAAATATGTAAATAACGGAAACAGGTATTCCAAAGTACACACTTCAACATGAATCGCATGATATGCTAAGAGAGATGCAGTGATATAAGGTATACTCGCACATAGATAACTTGCGGGAACTGGTGTCCCGGGATGTGGGAATTGCGGGAAGTGGTTATCGTCCGTTCTGTTGTTGTTGTTGTTATTCTCCCATGACCTTTGCCGTTGACTTTTGTGCGATATGGCAAAGTTCTTCGAAGATGATCTCGCGTGGTCATCATGGCTTGAACATGTGCAGAGAGAGGGAGGAGTAGTGCAGCTATCGGATTGCTTTATGCGCGCTCAGCATCACACGATGACAAAATTAAATTTCAGTACCGGAATATAGCGTAGTAAGAACTGGCAACTTTCCAGGTTTCATTGCTCGCAGCCAAAGTATAAAAAAAGTATAAAAACACTTGCAACTAACAAAGTATGATGTTTATGCATTGCATCTGTCGTACGCTGGAATATCCAACATTCTAGAAGAAACCCCACCCAGGATAGGTCTGACAAACGCAAATATGTATGAGGTCTAGAAACATTTCTAGCTTTTAGTATATGTATATTACAAGAATGCGAGCATAATCATCATAAGATGACCTCCATAAAAGAAAAGAGCAATACTCCATAAAATGCATCATGATGATGGTACAACATTGTCCTCCAAAACATTGCAGAATTGAAATAATGCATCCTCAATGTTGAGATCGCGGAAGTAAATCTCGTAGATTTCCGACCTTTTGTGGGGGTACCAGGTGCTTCTAACTGATTCAAGCACACTCATGATACAAACTGTTTCGAAACAAACTTTATATGTTTTTATGACGCATTCCACAATGTCTACTACTGTGTACACGTACGTTTGAGCCATCATGAAATGCGTTAATATAATAGTACTTCGGGAATAGTGCTTGGAAGTTCTGGTGATCTGATTCGGACACAGCACCTGCCTTCTCGAGCGAGACGCAATAATGCTTTCAGAATATGTTAGCGAAACAAATGCACACGTTTGCCTAGTGCTTTGTACAGTAGCATCCACCGATTAACGGCATAAAAAATATGAAGAGTTTTTTTTATCAGTTCAATGTAAGCCGTGAGTTTCAAACTAAAGTTTCAAAGTTTACATTGCAAGTATTTATGTTACTCATACGGCTAGCAGTCATGTGGCATACTTTTTCGTAGAAATATGTTCACCTATGAGGAGGGAGGCTGTTACATAGTTACAGTCTGGACTTCTTCTAGTAATTCTCCGTGTACATATACGCTTTGCATGTAAGTATAGATACGTACATTTGCATATTGTAACGTTTATTTTGTAAAGCATACATACAAAAGTTTCTACATTGCAGTTCTACCGCGAGGCGCGTCTGATGGCGCTGAAGAAGACGCATCCGCACATGGAGATGGAGATCAGCGAGCGGATCGCGCGTCTTCCGCGGCCAAAAAGCGCCCCGACCACACCGAATCCGTCGCGGCCCACATCGCCGCACGAAAGCGACACCGAGGAGCAGGAGGAGGCCGAGCGTCGCGCGTGGCATCAGTGAAGCGCCGCGTCGCGTACGTGCGTCGCGTACATGCGTCGCGTATCGCATCAGTGGAACACTGGCGTATACGAGAACCGCGAAAGGATATCTTGACACCACCGTTTAGTATTTTGTTTTTGATCTACTTGAAACATGCCTTGATCTTTATAGTATGTTCTTCTTTGTTCTTTTTTTGTCTCAAAGTGATGATATTTCAATAACAAAGGTGTTTTATGTTTTCGGAGATTATAATATCGTTACTGATGGTTTTGGACCCAAAAATACGTTTACTCAAATTCCCGTAATACAATTAATGAGTGGTCTCTACATGCTATGTCTATTTCAAATGTTTCGATCATTTGCCCTTTAGCTTTTTTTTCATTTTGCGAAAGTTGCGGAATGTTCTAAGCCAACAAAAACATACATCCTACTTTTACTGCAGTGCCAAAGTTGTTTTCTTCATACCTTATGCTCCATTCGGCCCAAATCTAGCGTATTCGATGTGTTACTGATCATTTTCTTAGTGACCTTTTCATTTTCGAATGTTGAGTTGATTATTTTTTCACGTCAACATGACCGATACCACTTGCTATTTGCCGTATTATTGTGCCATTTCATCACTTTTCTTTTTGTATGTCTAGAATAGTATATCGTTTCGTATAGCGTAGTTTATAAAGTGTTATGATAATAATATGCCTATTCTATTGTAACACGGTAATGTCCTACTTGAAAACAAACATTGACAGAGAGATGGCAAAAGGTGGGTGTTGGTTGCAAATTCTGCTCGGATGAAGGTAGATGCTTGTATTCATAGCTTGATTCAGGGACAGACTGTTTTTTTAGTGCAAACAACAATTCAATGTTCACTAATGTGATTCACGCAAGAAGAAGCGTGCAAAATACAATTGCATATTGTTAGCAATGATTGCCGAAATAACCACAATGTTGAATAGCGTTCACTTTGTGCTTTATGTGAACAAATTGAGCAACCGTTTTCGTTGAGCAAAGGAGACAATCCATAATAACTCATTTTTTGAGACTATGTGATGTTTCTATACCAAAGGAGACATTCCATAATCAGTCACTCATTCCGACTATACGATGTTTCTCATAGTTGCACTGTTTTGATTAACATGACGTTGGTTCAACGAATTTCCATTTCATGAAAAGATCTGTGGATAGAAGAAATCTGCAGTTAATTAATTGTTTCGAAACACCAGCCAAGCATGTGTTTTGTCCAGAAACAACACATGTTTTGAACAATATGTTTTGGTCAATACGGTACGTCATGTGACGCACCAAACAACTGTCGACCTGTTGATAGCAGCCAAATTGTGACTGATTAAACGTACCGTAATCGTGTTAAGCCTATTTCAGGTGTTGCGACGCATGCACGATATTTTTCACACTTTCTTATTTAACTTGTGTTTTCCCTCGTTCCTTGTTTTGAGGAATCGGACAGTTGACGTACATAGTCTGTCATGTTCTAACGGAACAGCCGGACCTGTTAAAATGGGTTTTGTTTGTTAAGTATATGCAGAATGAACTAAACGAGTGGATAATATGTTGCATGTCTTCACGAAATACTGGCCCAGACTGTGTACTGTTGCCTAACCAAGATAATGGAATATTATGCTCAACTGGGAAGGCATATGTTCTCTTCACCGGTTACTCGTCAAACTGTAGGGCTTGCATGAGCTTAGAATTGGAGCTCTAGCAGTCTTCCTATAACAGCGTTGTGTGTGCAGCCCTAGCACCCTATAACAGCAGATAAATTGTTCCTCCCTAATCCTTCACCAAAGAAAAGTTACGTTGGGGAGATGGAACCAGTAAGTCCTCTTTGCACATCACTTTTAACCAGCACTGCGTTCTCCACACCACTGCCAGTTCCGCTATGCTAATTACCGTACACCCACATCTATCGTAACCTTGCACGGATGCAGTGTGGACATTCAGTCATATGACAACGGCAACGAGTAGCACTGTCCACCTCCTCCACACACTTCACCCGATAGCACCTGTTCGGGAGCATCGTACTGCCCCGCAGTCTCCGCCCCTCCTCCGGCGAGAGCTTGGCCGTATATATAAGGCAGCCGGCAGTCTTCGGCCGTTTGCTTGAACCGGTGTGCGTGTGTGCGCGTGTGTGAGGCTTTTCCTCCCTATCGGCTACCCTCCCGAAACCTCTTCGACTACCGAAGACCACCCACGACGACTAGATGCAGCGCCTGCTCGTGCTACTAGTTGTTGCAGTCGCAGCCGCAATGGTCAACGGCCTATGCACAGACGACGGGGTACGACGCTATGAAGTTTTTGACTTATATACTGGTTCACAGGTACTGTATGTTGTACGTTACAGTGTACAAGATACAGTAACTTGATATTCGATTACATATTAGATGAACGTTCAGTGAGCGTGTACATTGTTAGCGTGTCTTTGCATTGTAAGCCTTCTGTGTAGGTGTAGGTGTGAAATACGATGACATAACCTTTTGTGGTCTAAAATGAGCCGATTTTTTCCTATTACTGTTCGTTGCTCCCATTTGGGAAAAGAACGATGAAGGTGCATACATACATCACTGCTATTGAAACATATTAAGAAATGTGTGAAGCTTGCCGACGGTCAATCGCGCAGAATCCAATATCATGAGAAAAGCTGCAGAAATAAGCGTGCAATAATTAATTGCGTTAAAAATATTTCAAAGTTGGCCAAAGTAGTACGTGATGATATTGCGGTTTCTGTATGCCATTAAATTTGTTTCAAGGCAACCACTAACGTTGTTTCATACAATGAGCAAGCGCAAGATACAGCTGAGCTACCCCTCCCTTGAAATAAAACTTGCGTTATTTCAGCTTTGCGATGATGACGCAGTCGCGGACACTCGCCCCCTCGTACCGGTAAGCATTCGTTCTGAAATGTTGTTGGCAGGTTCTAGAACTCATGGGTCTAGAACTTTGCATACTGTTAACATATCTGCTAAACATGCAGTAACTCTTTACATTATAAACCCTTGTTCTAGAACTTACCGTGTTCTAAAACATTTCCAAAAATTCGTACTTCGCAGCCGACGTGTCTGCTTGTAGGTTATAAATGCATTGCGCGTAAAGCACATTATGTGTTGGTTCCCTGTTAATGTCGTTGTTCAAGATTTTAACTATTTCTGCTTTAGTCATATGTTCACTTGTACATGAGTTATGCTGCTAAGCCAATCACTTTCGCAGTTAATTTTACTTGAACGATACCAGAACAGCTTTTTCTTCCTTGTACGTATTTGTTGCAGTCAAGTGTCCATCCAGGACCGCAAAAAAATGCTAATGACAATATTCATGTAGAATCCATCATCTTTTCGGACATGTCATATCTTATGCAATGTCTTTGTCCAATCATTTGTGAAACGTTATTCTTATGTACAATGCCTGAAAACTGCATTTTCAACCATCAAAGAGTATCAAAAAACCTTTTTTACCCTATCAAGTTACTCAATTTCATGGTTAATCTGATTTGTGAGTGATGTTTTTAATGGGAATCGAGCGCCCTGTAGGCTATGAGGAAGTCTTCCAGACCTTTTGGATGCAATTAGCTTCCGCATTGTGAATGCCACTCATGAAATGCTATTGTTAATCTTGTCATCCATGTTCCGAGAATGACAGTTGTCAACTGATAGTAGATGTTTGATATCCCATCACCTGAACTTTTGCACATTACATGATATCAGCAGTCAACTAATGCGAATCAGTGCAGGCTATGGTAAAAAGCTAGGAATGTTACCATATCTCTGGTTTAAATATCACTTCCAGAATGTCTTCCGGATTGATAAACCATGCAAACTAGGTCTAATTTTACATAATTCTGGTATATGCAAACATACAAGTTTTTGTAATATTCATACTTCTCTGTACCGTAGATAGAAATGTGCATTTACAGATCAGAATGTACACACGCCATCATTCAAGTAATGCGATAGAAGGAGGAAAGGGATATTCTGTAGTTATAACTGCGAATCTTAGTTCGGCAGACGTTTTGAGTTACCATATGCCAGTAATTAAGCACTGTCTCACACTAAGGGCACCATTCTACTGATCTCCATTGTTCTTCAGAAATGAGTAGAACACACACATGCTACAGCTAGAGCACGCACGTTCCTTTCAGCCAGTGTTCATTAAGTATGTCAGAGCCGGAGTATGGCAACATATACATATCTTGTGTTCCCCCGACACCCACTCACAATATATTGCCTTTATATGCTGCCTTTTTTCTTCATTCGTATGTTATTGCTTGTTCGGCTCACTAAAAGAGCAGAAAGGGAACGCCACTAGCGCATGAGCCGATTGTTTCGGCACGGATGCTTGTCATTCAGTGGCAGGAAAGCACGGAAATGCGCTATTTCCTCGCAATTTGCAACCGTTGACCTACTTTGTTAACGTGCATACTTGTCCTTATTCTAATATACTCACGAGGCAGGAACACAGCTTGCTATTACATATCATTGAGCGTAAGATTGTATGAATACTTAGTAATAATGATAGGCAAAGGGATCTGAAAATTGTTAGAAAGATTTTTCGTGTTAGTATGGGGAACACATAACCAATTAACTCTCAAATAACCACTTCAATTGTTTATGCATGCAGTTAACACATTACTGGGGTCGATATCCGTGCATGTTATAGGTATTTGTTGTCCCCGGTTGGAATTACTGTCAACAAAGTTATTAGCTCTCACCCAAGTTATTACCATTTTCCACTTCATGTTCAAAACAAGTGCCTTCCGAACGTGAAAAGTTGGCGTTGGGAACTTTCACTTTTCCCAACATTGTGTTATGAACACGATAATGATTACTAGGTAGTACTAACTCATAAACGAACTCTCAGTAACAAAGACTATTATTCATCAAAACTAACTCTTGGTATCATTCAGCTTATCATCATAAGAAAGAGAACAGATGATTTGTGACATTCATGATTACTAGAACGCTGCGATAAAGTAAGACACTTGTCAACTCCCTTAGAGGGTCACATGCCTGAAGCATATAATATTGAAACAATCAACGTTATTTCGAAATCCTGTGTTCTATTCGAATGTTCTATTCGAATAACCTGGAGAGTTTCCAGGTCAAGATTTAAGATTTTTCCTGCAAGGAATATGTCTGGCCTAAAGCTGATCTTAGATCGTAGAGCTCGAAGTCAGTACTTGAATGCCCAATGTTGTATCGTTTCATTTCCTACCAATGGTTGCAATGCCCACGCAGGATTACGTAAAAAGACATGCAAGTAGGAAATTGACACGTTTTTCTATATTACCCGACCCACATTTTTCTACCATGAGTTGTGTCAAATAGGGCGAAATCTTATATGATGACTTTTGATCACGAAATGTTGGCTTCCTACACGTTTCTTTGTAGTTTCTAATTTAAGTACGGCTACCCTATATATGATGGGTTTGTTACACAAACTATGTATAGCCTTTGTCATGCATCTCAACTAAGCGAACGGAGGCATTCTGAGACGTTCCAGAGTTAAAAATTCGAAACTATTCTGAAATGTTCCTCTTCAGGCTAAAGAAGCTGACGACGACTTGAGCAGCAAGGAGGCGGAACTGCGTTATCTCCGATTTGGACGCAGCGTCGACGCGGCAGTCAAGGCGAAACTGCACAAGAGTATGGCGCTCTGGGGCAAACGATCGTCCGGCCAGCAGCTGAAGAGCGCCGTACAGAAGAGCATTCGCTTCTGGGGCAAGCGGAGTTCCAGTCCGGTGAGTTCCCATTGTTTGAATTTTCAAAATTCAAGACTATATGTGTACCTGATCTTGAATATTCTTGAATTAGTGGAAGCCTAGTAGTGGATTTTGTTTGTTGTGGTATGCTGTAGAAGTATCTGTTAGATGGTAGTAGAGCTTCAGGAAATATGCCCTTATCGAGATCCTCGAGGTTCAGGGCAATTTAAGACTTCTTCCGTTTCATTTTGACACATTTATTTACCCCTCGTAGAATTTGAACATCACTCAAACAAAGTTCACGAGAACGAGGTAATAACGCCTTGGCTTCCATCATTTGAGGAGGACAAACACAATAGTAGAGTAGAGCAAGCTTATCAGTATATTTTCACAAGCTTGTTCATGATAATACATTGAACACTGGGAATAACAAATGAATTGTATAGCCTAAACCTGTCAATTCTTATCTGTTTGTGAATCTCCGTGAAGCTTCCGTTATTTCCAGAAATCATTGCCTATTCATGTTCATATGCATTGTTTAGGCCATAGACGATTCCTCTTTGTATGAAGAAACCGACGGCAACCAGGAAACACCACTGGTCAGTCGATTCTCCGTCATATTCTAGGGACGATTCCCATTTGTGCACAAAATCACTTGCGCACAAACTTGTGCGCAAATGACAAACTTGTGCCTTAAAGGAAGTCAGAAACCGTTGTATTGTTCTAACAGAATTACGAGTATAAGAGACCCGCGACTTCTGTGAGCAACTATATAAGGAAAGGGTGGGTTTTGCCTCCGAGGATTCACGGTTTCCGGCCCCCTTTAAGCTACGCGAGAACTGTATTTCACATAAATCTTAAATTATGCTCGATGACAGAAAGTATGAGCTTGTGCGCTTTTGAGATCTCCCATATTCAAGGGTATTTCTAGTGTATGCTTATGAATCTGTGTATAAAACGCACTGACTCAATCGTTTTGATGTGCAAATACTATGAATGAAAGCTTTGTTGCTATCGGAACAGTTCATTTGTGATCTTGATGAGCCTAAAACTTCAGTAAGCCAAGTTTCAACGCTTCAGTATGCCATCATGCACATCACGCTCTCTCTCTCTCTCTCCAAAGAGTAAATATAGATTGCATATTTATCATAGTGTAGGTATTCCAAGCACGAGGAAGTACTACCGGGGGGAGGGACTCCAGAAGATGTTATCATTCATAATGATAGATGAACCCTGTTTTTGTGATCATGATAATTAAGCTAATAACAAGCTTCTCAATTGGCAGTGGCGAGAAAAAGCGTTGGCAAAGAGCCAAAGGCCACAACAAAAATGCCTGCCTCCCTCTCATTGCTCGGCTCTAACACCTAGCAATTATACGCAGCGTGCTCGTTATAGCTGTTATATGCCTACTCTTAACGTGACCAAAGTTAATGCGAGCGGTCATATACAGGGTTATTTTTGGGTGTAATTCACTTTTTTAAATGAGCGTACTATGAAATCATCGGTGGCGACTAGAGACTATTCCCATTTTCGAATGAGGAATTGTGCCTGAAATGCACGAAACAAACAATGATGTCGTGAGTCAAGCTAATGTGGTTCCTAATGAGCGGAAAAGCTTAATGCGGCAGGCACGCATGGCTAATCTAGCAAAATAAACTATTTCACTGTTAGTTAGCTGCATAAAATTTGCATACACGTTGGACGGCTATTAGGACCAGAACATGTGGTTAATAGCGGCTGTTCACACGTGTTTAACAACAAGTCGCGATAAACAAGTTATTTTTTTCATTGTTTACCCTAAGCAAGATAGGAATCTAGGTGTTTCTAGGTGGTCCCCGATGGTGAGCTTCTCGTCCGATCCGTGAAGGCTGAGCAGCGAAGGATTCCCACACGACTGTCGATCTCAAGTCGATTTTGGTCAGGACGCTAAGGTATGATGAGCTTCTTCAACACGTGGCTAATGTGCAGACAAACTCCTGACTTGTGACTAACGTAGAAGATGTCGAAAATTTGGTCCTGGACACACTTTAGGAGGTCCCAATTTTCACGGAAACATTTCATAGAAAGTTGAAATAGTATTGACTGGTCACAGTGTAAGTATTATATGGTAAGGATACTCGAATATTCAAATACAAACATTTGAGTATTCAA
>JACMIJ010000015.1:0-50913 GCA_014805365.1 Koerneria luziae | reverse complement strand
GAACGTCGAACGTCTTCGAAGTAGGTCTTGCGAGATGTTATTCGGCTTTTCTTCTGTTAAAGGCTATTGGATCTCTACTTTGTAGCAGTGACGGAAGCACAGCTTCTCTCTAGACATGTGTTTCATATGCAAATCAATCACACAGTCTACGAATCCAATCATTGGTGCTCATCCATTGTTGTAAAGTAATTGCTATTAGATTATGCCGCGCCATTCTCCTGTTGATATGAATATGAGGATCATCTTCCCATTGTTTTTATTCAAACTGGTGATATTTGCCTATTTGAGTACATCATGTACCCTACCAGCAACAACGGTCTGGCGCCTACTTAAGAGCTTTGGAATAGGTGAATCCACAAATGATTTATTGCTAAAATGCATATTCGCGCTCGACATAGACATGAAAATGGAAGTGGCAAGTTTAGTGATGAAAGCTTGTTTAAGAAAACAACCGGAAACTTGACCTATACGACTCCAGAACACGATCACCGAGGCAAAGGTGAAACAGAACATTAAAGATGCTGTTGGCTGATTTCACAGCTGGCAAACGCACCACCAAAGGCGGCGGCTTTCTCTTATCTTTACAATAATAATAAGAAAAAGAATAAAATGGTGCAAGAGGAAAAGAAGCCGACTGTGTGGGGGAAACAGGGGGGGGTGGAGATGGTGTGGAGGGGGGCAGGAAGCGGTGACGGGGAAGCAGAGGAACGAGTTCGATAAGAACTCAGTTTGATGGAGAAGACGGACGAGGATGACACGACGAAGAAGACGACCGCGGTAGCCAACCACGAGCACTTCAACAAGCACTACCACCATGAACGCAATCACAACGACTACGGCGTCGATCCCAAAGTGTACGTGATACTTAATAGACAAGTCGTCTCTCTTTTTAAGTCTAATAACAACAGACTGGTATTATACGTCTACCTTGGATATGAATGTTAGCTCTGTTATGCCTCACTAGAGCTGTTACCAATAGTGTTTACTGTTAACTAAGCAAATTTCGTTCTTTCTCTACTGGAACTGCCACTCCGGGAGCTGCCCATCTTATCATAAACTGTTCCAATTCTACTGGGCTGTCAATCTTCTTCTCCATAAATACTCAAATCTGAGCAGTTTTATTGACAGCACGTTCTTCCATCAAACCGTTCCTTGAACAAAGGCAAAAAATAGGCCGAAATTATCAATTAAAGTGCCACACACATATCTTCTTGATATATGGACACTAAACTGCATTCATGGAGCACTTTCGTTGATTCTGTTGTACCTTTAATATTTCGAAGATCAGAAAACGATTGTCAAAAAATCAAAGACGTATTTTTCTCGCTGCGTATCAGACGTTCCCCTTGATATATTTTACGTTCTGCCGTGTATGCAACCACTGGTAATTCCCGGCTAAGACGGCACAAGCCGACTGCAACTCAGCCAACTGTCCGCGTCAGTTCCAAACATGCACCAAATCAAAGTACAAGTGACCAGTTCTTCTCCAAAGCAAACGTTTCCTTTATAGTGAAACATGTGTCGCGTAATGTTTGTATGAGCATAAACTGTAAGAGCAAACCCTGAAGCATCAACCCATGTAAGTCTTTGCAAAATGCGGGTGATGGATTCCATTAGGTTACTTTGTCAACTCATCTGTATTAATCCAGGGGAGATTTTAGGCACACAAATCATAAGTATACGAGCGCATATCTCTGCCAGTAAGCAACTTGTTAACATAAAATTTACATGTTGGTCTTAAAAGAAGGATAACTGTACATTCATGCTGAACTACCATTACTGTAAAGGTACAAGCTATGGATTGCAAGTAATTGTTCCGCGCTTATGGAATCGTCTCTTAATTCACAACGAAATCTGAGATGGAAGCCGAAGTATATACAGTATCTTAACTTCTTCTTCCTCGCGTTATTCCCATTTAGTGATGGGGACCGCTGCATGTATCTTAACTGTACATTCTAATTTATCCAACTAATTCTATATTTACTCATATTGTGGATATGCACATATTGCCATAAATTACCTGAGATGCTTATTGTTAAGTAAACAGTTGTGGTGTTTAGCACAGACATATTCCTGACTTATGACTAACGCATAGGATGTTGAAAATTTTGTGTTGAAAACAGTCAAGAAAATCCAAATTTCTATATAAACATTTCACCTGATATGACTATGATTTATATGACTATGATTGGTCACAGTGTGGATATCGTATAGTTCTGCACTATAGACACGTTTGAATTTAAACAAATCTGCCAAGATGCAGCATTTCTTGCATCGTGAAATACTCTCGTTACTTTTCGGCGGAACTTCATTGCACAGACATATTCCTGACTTGTGACTAACGTACAGGATATCGAAAATTGTGTACTGGAGACACTCCAGGAGGTCAAAATTTTGATTGGAATATTTGATAGGATGTTGAAATAGCTGTGATTGGCCGTAACGTATGTAGATATTACGTGTCTTCGCCACATATGCATAAAGAATGTTTGATAAGTGTCTTAGTATCGATTGTATGGTACATTTACGTTTTAGCTCATGCGGTTGTTGAACGCAAAAAAAATATTCCCATAGTAACATATTGAGACATATGGTTTATTTGCACAAGCTGAGAATCGAAGCAATCGACTTTTTGTCGAAGATAAGATAGTGGCGGAGCTGCTTAGTCAGGGTGCATGCACTTCACCTCATTGTTCGCTTTGCAACTTTTCATTTGTCACAACATACACGTCAGGTTTTTGTTTGTTTTCTTCTTCTGCTGAAAAATCTCAATATCTTTCAGGTTTGATTGGATTGGAATGACAATTGGGCAATTGCCAAATATTCCCGAGGACAATGAGATTATCGAGGAAGCTGTGAAATTGCGTGGCAACAACGGTGAGAAACAAACCGTGCAGTCATACAAACATTTGCAGGTGAACATAAGATTAGCCGACGCAGCACCCTTCTGACCTATACCAATGCACCAGTTCGCTACTGGATAAAGGATGAAGGCGCGAAGTAAGTTTTCTTACGGATAAGGAACGACTAATGCACGACTAATACATTACTGTGAAGAATTTGCTTATGAAAAAAACGTTTCAGGAGCTACATCATCAAGTTATCAACGTGTTTCTATGCGTTGTTCATGATTATCGTTGGTGTTGTGCTTGAGCTGGCAAACTTGATTAAGTATGGCAATGAGCAAGTGGCACACTTTAAAGATCTGGTGAGTATCCCTGAGACCACTTTTTTGTGTGGTGAAATGTTTAAAGGAATTTTTATCTTCTTTTTTTTATGCTGAATCCTTACAGTAATGCTAACGTTTCAGTTTCTTGCATTGTACATGTACGGCGTATCCTGTATCGTGATCGTTTACTGCATGTTCAACGTGTTGATGGATGAGACGGAACTAAAGAAGATTCGTCGTATGATGGCAAGGCTTGCCAGTGAAGAGGAAGAACCCGAAATGCTCACGAATACTTCCACGGGCAGTCTATATCTTCGTATCGGATGTGTCAGTAAGTGCATCTTTTTCATTCTACTTTACATTGTCAAAAATAGTCAGTGCAGGGGTAGAATGGTGTAGCAATAGGGAGCGCCATACATCTCTCGGTTACTGCCCCGCTAACTATAAGACCTTGAATCGGGTATATTTTACTTTCGTTTACTTTAAGTTAGCGCATACTACTGAAAAAAGCATGCTATTCCAAAACCGTATTTGTCAATATCCATGAAAATAACGTAAGGCAGATGTTGTTATTCTTTAGTAGATGTTCCAAACATGCTCTTTTGGTAGGATGATCTGTGCTACAAATATGTGTATTCGCAAAATAAGGACAAGAATTGTTTTTAAAGTCCCTTGGAATAGCGATTCGTAACACGAGACCTCATAATCAGCAGATCCGACACACCTCAATTGCTTTCTATACGATTGCACTCGGTGCTCGCAAACAACACATTTTGCTGTATCTGTTGCCCAGATCATGCAGGCGGCAACGACAGTTGTTGTTGTTGACGATGATATAGAGAACGGTGTAATTAACGAGGAAGATCTATTGAGGCATTTTTAAGCATAAAAAACATAGTCCAAAAAACAAAAACAGATAGATAGATACTACTCTGGCATAGAAAACATGCTTTGGAGAAAACTCATCTTTCCCTCAAACACTATTTTTAGTATTCGGTCTGATCGGGGTCGTCTACTACATGTTGATGGCCCTCATCTGTATCGGGGGATTCGAACCACACACAGCCAACGAGTGCAATTGGAAGAGCATCACCATCTCCGTGATGGCTGCCATCTTTGTCTTTCTCCAAATGTGGTTCGTGTACTGCAACGGAAAGGTAAGACCACCGGCGGAATAGAATTGTCTTCCAGGTTGAGATCAACGGCCATGCCAAAAACTTCGTGCAGCTCGGTTTGATGCATCTATTCGCAACCAATATCTGGCTTTGGATACGCTATGTTTTGTACGAAGAAGCGCAAACGATTAAGGAAATTGGGGTGCGAAACACTTTCCAGAAAATAATTGCCAAAACACGGCCAAATGTGGCCATAGATCGTCGGTGGAATGTGCATTGAAGGGCAGAGGCTGTTTTGAGCGAAAGCAAGAAAATAGAAGCATGTAGATAAGATTGTGACGTTCAAGCAATGAGAACGTAACATATTAAACACAATGGATACAGTACAAGACTCGGGCAACTCACTGTCCATAGAGCCTACTTCAAGGTGATTCTTGCAGATGGCGACATTCGACCACAACAACGGGAGCTCATTTCTTATCCATCATCACCCGCATCATGAAGTTTGTCGCGGTGTCCAATGCATTTTCGGAGAGTTCAGCGAGTTCATGTGAGGAATTATTCTGAAACTCTGCATGCTTGTATCTCATGAATACTGTTGCTTACTTTCACTTCCAGGTACACATGCGTTGTCGAATACACGCTGATTTGTGCCGGAGTGGCGTTTGTGTTCTGGACGAACATTGGTGGAGAACCAAACCATACCCCGGTATGCTGTCTTCCTCATGTATGCGAACTGTACACTCTTTCAAGAAATCAGTGTCCTTTGATTCCATTCTTCTTCAGAGGCATTCACGGATGCGAAAGAGAAACATGATCACAATCGACTGTTCCCGAACATCAGTGGGATTGTTTCTCGGGTTCATCTTCTTGATAGGCACGATCCTCTCCGTGGCGCTCTTCAATGCCTACTCCGCCAACTCGATCAGCGCGCAGTTCGTAAGATATACGTTAATCATTTGTAGAACAATCACCTTGTCCACTGCTTAATCCTTTTAAGGGTGAATAGTGCTGTTTTAGCGTGAATGCTTTCCAAGCATTCATTTTCGAAACTGACTTTCTCAATAATCGAGTATCATTTCCAGATTTTCCTCCCGACCAACATCGCCTTCCATGTGCTTGCGATCTCGGTATGCGTCTACGCGTTCTGGCGGATGAAGGTGCTCGTGTACAAACCGGAGGGAAGCGACGACGAGGACGCGAGCGCAGAGCTCCTCGATCAGATCCTCCTCGTCGTCGGTTTGATTGGCGAACTCGTGTACTGTATCAGTAAGTCCCTGCAACACAAGAAGAACGCAACTATGCGTAGGCGCTTGCCAGGAGGTATTCCACGTATTCTAATAACAGCTGTGTTTTATGGCATTCATTCTTTACCAGTGTTGTTTTCGTCTCGAAAAAAAAATGAGAAAACACATTGATGAAGGGGTAGACAGAGGGTGAGCAAAGTGTAGACATTCTCATCCGTTTTTTTCTTGTTCAGGCGGAATTTTCGCGTTCGTCAACAACAGCAATAAACATGAGCTGTCGATAATGTTGTTTATCGTGAACGTGCTCCGTCTCATCCAGGTCTCAATACAGTCATTGCTGCTTATGCTCGGGTCCAGGCTGAAGCTGGATCCGGAGAATCCTAAAGGAATCCGATATAAACCTGGCAAACAAGTGAGTGAGGAAGACTACTAGCTCAAACAATTTAGCAGTATTGAATAGTTACAGTTTGTTTCAATCAGTGATTCAAACTTGTGGGTGGAGAACACAGCAAGGACAGAAGTGGGCAAAACCGTGGCTGTGAAGTACTTCCAAAGCAAATCATTGGCGCTTCATTCTTGTATTCGTCGTTTCCACTCAGATCATCACACTTCTCGTGCTCATTAACGTGGCAAAGTTCTTCCTGAACATCTTCGAGGCACAGAAGGCAGGTGTGACGGAGGAGGTCGTGCAGCTGTACGGCAGCAAGTCGTGGGCGCTCGTCGTCCGCGGTTGCTCGCCCCTCACAATCTTCTTCCGGTCCGTTCCTCCTCTCATCTTCCCCGTTTCCACTTTCTCCCTCTCTTTCTAGTTTGTGGCGAAAAACACGGCTTGTTGTTTGGCACCGTCCCGGATTAGAATGTATATACTGATGAATCTGTCTGATGTCAGGGTGAGATGGAATGATACTCGACGGCGAAGAAGACAAACATGTTTTGCTTTCCACGAAGGAGAAGAAATAATGGAAACATTTCAAATGTGCCTTGCAGGTTCCACTCGTCTGTTTGCTTCGCCGAGATATGGAAGAAGACGTTCAAGGTGAGACGAGTCCGTTCCAGGAGTGTCGCCTAGACACATCACACCACTCACTTTCTACGTGTCACACAAATAGTCATTCCCGCTCCTACCGTATCAACAAGTGATTCATAACATAGCATCGAGTCCTTCACTGTTCCTGAACTGCCCTCCTTTCCTGGTCTTCCCATTCCGCTCAGCATTCCGTGCCTTCTGTTCCTGTGCTACATGTATACCTCATCCCGTGACTCCCACATTCCCAAAAACACCAGCAAATTGTTTGCTTATCTCTTGTACATAGACGTATGGCATGCAACGATTTATTACGTACTATATGATTCCCGCGCCGCAACACAAGTATATATAGCATCTTTCTGGTACTAGTAGTAATCGACTAAGCACAATATCATATCAACAATAAAGAGTAACATATAATATCATGTAAGGCTGATCTGGAGACAGTCATTTGGTTATGCACAGACATCAGAGAGAGCGGGAGAGGGAGAGAGTGAATTTGTAAAGCTCCGAGGCATTAAAAATCGGCTGCACTAGCAGCACAATTGGTTTCATCAAGAAATATTGCAGAATGATGGCGAATCTAATAGTGACTGAAGGGTGAGAAAGTTCCTGAGGAATTAGTTCCATATTTTATATGGGTATTTCATAGCCACATTGTAGATACTGTTGCTCTATAATTTAAAGAAGCGGATCAAACTGACTAAGTACTTGTGACAACATTCATCTACATCTTAGCTGTATGCGAAGTATTAATCATGGATAATCAAGAGAAAGAATATGATAAAAGGCGTATATCATCGGCTAATATGATAAGGATAAAGAAGATCAGTGCCTACGATGGCAATTGGGGGTTTGTGTTATCGTCTTGCTTGACTTAGGAACATAGTATTGTCCGGAACAAGTGGTGTAGAGCACTGAGTTACTCAGGTAAGACAATACTAGTATGTGGAGGGTTGGGCGATAATGAGATAGAAGGTGACACGTAGGGAGAGTGAACCGAGAAGAGGCATGTCACACGTATCGGGTGGAGTTGTTCCAAGGAAAACAAAAACATATTTGGAAGGAGTTGCATCAAAAGGGGAACCTACGTGTGGGTGACAAATGTGCCTAGGACCGTTGGTGTTTTTTTGCTGCAATTTAACAGAATTTGTGTCACATGTATACCATCGGACCTATTCGAAGAACTAGTTGAATCTGATACGGAAAAATACGACAACAATGTGGTGCACTAGGTGTGTGTAGCAGAGTGGATAATTATTCCGAGAACAACTGTACACGATAGAGCATGGAAATGGGGACGCGCCAAACCCGCCAGATGGCCGATGTTGCCTGGAAGGAAACAGTGTCAGCAACCGTCACAAGAAACAACCGAAACACGCCGATTAAGGAAACAATTGTGTGTTGTTGTTAGCAGCGGAAGCAGCGGTCACTGGGCAGAGAACATGGACATCCGGCAAGCACAGGGTGCTAGGTTAGAGGAGAAATGCATGGACAAAGGGCAAAGATCTGTCGATGCTGTTAACATTTCATCGTGTTTTTGTTGTTCTCACCAGGAACGTATTACTGAACAGAACTTGGACTCCAGTCGACATGTGGTTAGAACAATGCATAGAACAAACAGAAAACATGGGTGATCGAAGCGGGGAAATGTTCAAAGAGGTAACGGGGCGAGGGAGACAAAGAGATCTAGCGAAGTCTACGATTGAAGAGGTGAGGAGGGCAAGCGGTAGGCTGAGTAGTTGAGGTTGTATTATGTCACAAAGTCTGATTATTTCTTGGCTGGTTCGTCTTTATTCACCTTCTTTTCCTTCTCCTTCGTCTTCTCCTTCGGCGGCTTTTGCTCCTTGTCCTTGTTCTTCTTGTTCTTGCTTCGACTCCACGGAGGGGAGATGTTCTTCTTCTTCTTCTTTTTCGGCTCGACAGTTTCCTCGCCTTCTGGTGGTGGTTCCTGGGAAGGCATTGATTCTCTGATTCGTTGTCTTACCGGGAAGTATTCCCTGCAGATCTTGTCAATGGCGTCGCACCATTCAGTTGCTTTCCTCTCCGGATCGAACAGATAGTATGTTCGGTCAGGCTGAAACGACATCTTTTGAAGAGGCAATATAAATATTTCGCTATTCTTCATTTCCATTCAGGAAACGACTTAAAATCTAACTAAAAAATTACCGTATGCACGAAGAAGGTCTTGAAATTCTTGACTTCGGTAGTGACTGTGTAGCTTAGGGGAATTTCGCCTTTGGGTTCCATCGCGACAGGGTCGATATAATAAAGATGTGGTCCCTCGGTAAGCAGAAACATTCGCCTTCGTGCAAACAATCCCTTCTTTTTGTCGATTAACCCGGACCGCAGAATGAGGTTGTCGTCCACGAACCTGCAATTAGTTGTTCGTATGAGGAGGAATTCAGAGTATTCGCTATGGGTATCGGCATCTGTCATGCAATCTTTTCATGTGCAACGGGATAGCTCTAAGCATGCACTCACTTGTGGTAGGTGTTGTCCCTCCTCTGCTTCTTCAACTTGTATTCCCGAATGAGTTCCTTATTCACGGGCACCAGTTCGGATTTCTTGTGCCTGTAACGAAACAAAACGGTGTGGTTATAAAGGAGGAACGGGACGATTGAGACCAGCTGGGAAGGAGGAACGTACTCTGGTGGCGGTTCGGGTTTCGGCATCGGCAGTTCCTTGAGTGCATTCGGATTGACGTTCTCGGTTCCCTTGCTCTCGGTGCTTCCGGTGCTCGACTGGCGGAGATCCGTTTCGGGCGAATTCAGTTCAAACCTGAAGAAATGGTCAATGTCCGGATGGACTCACACTCCGATTCCCTCGGTCAGATTCTGCAGAACGAGTCGGTTCATCGTCCGCTCATCGAATCCGGGTTCGAATGTCAGCTCCGAGTAGAATTCCGGTTCTCCCATCGAAGCAGGCACGTACGGATGGATGGGCGCCGGCGTCGTCCGCGGCAGTTCGGAGAAGTTGACGGAGGACAGGAACGGATGCTCGCTCAACGAGGGCTGCCCCTCGGCTCCCAGGCGCAACTTTGGATCAAGAACCTGGAATGCAAAAGCCTTGTTGTTGCCCCCCTTTTCTCCAAATCGTGCTGTTTTAGTTATCAAGGAAGTTAAATCGCACCGCTGTGTAATGCTATATGTATATGCTATTACATTGAGAAGTGCAAGACACATAGCACATACATCTTCCGCGGTTCTTAAATTTCACTTCTCCGCAGTATTTGTGAAGAACAGAATGTGTGTGCTTTCCTGGACTCCAAAAGGAGGAAGCAGTGTTTGTTTGTGCTGCAGCCATGTGTGATTAGGAGAGAGATCACGTGGCAGAGGATGTGTGTGTATGTGTGTCACCGGATCCACTACCGCATGCAGCAGCGCAAGGAAACATCTACCATGTGTTGACTCCCACGCGCGTGATGAGAGAGTGTATGGAAGCAATCAAAAGCGGTTCATGGAATCCTATGCGCTGCTGCAAGTGAAATGTGACGAATTCCGTCAACATCTTCCAGCCTTAAGTGAAGCTGATCTGTGCACCAAAACAGTGAAGCTTCTCAGCACAGAGTTCTGCTTTCGCACATTTACGCACCAGAAGTTTCTTGACGAAGTCGGCGGGTTCGTCGGGGAACCCGGGTGGGAAGGCGTAGTCGAGGTGCTGGATCTTGTTCAGGAGATGATAGTCGTTGACCGCTCGGAATGGAGGTTGGCCGGACAACATCTGATAGACGATTGCGCCGAGTGCCCAGTAGTCACATCTGAAACATATGTCATGCTTCAGAGCTGCACATTTTCCGTACCCGATTTTCCCCGAAAATCAGTTTTTCGCCCATGATTGGTGAAATATTTTAACATTGTTGCGTACTCTATCATGTTTTTATCAAAGGAAAGACACCCCGACAGTTTTCACCCAGCCTACGGTATTCTGCCTTTTCTTCTCTTTCATCTTTCTCATTGTCTTTGCTCTTTCGCGATGTGCTGGTCATGTGTTATTGTTATTACCGGCCACTGTTGAAATACGCCATCTCACCTTCGGCAGAAAAACAAGAGGAGCCAAAGTGACTGTTGATCGGTCTAATTGCCAAGTCATACATACAACGACATAAACAAATGCCTCCTCACCCCGGGAAACTATCTCTGTGTGTCTCAGGGAGGCGATGACATTATTTGTGTTGGTGGCCGCGGTTGCCCGTCCCTTCGTTTCATTGCCATTACTACTCGTACCGGCTGCTGTCATTTCTGTGCACTCTTCGAGGTGCTGCCGGAATTGTTATTGTCAGTCGGTCAGTGGCGGGCGACGCAAAAACATGATCGTACCAGTCGGGACAGACTGATACCGATGGAGGAGAACCCGGCGCGTGTGCACTTTGGGGGGGGGGGAGACGGGGTACCTTGGCCTCCTTCGACAAATAACAACAACAACCACACGCCCTTTCAATACCCTTAAGCAAAACAACCGAGCCGTTCTGGCAAATATATCAAAGGACTTTTTGGATACGAAAAGCAGAAAAGCTAAATAGTACTACCGCTACTGAATGCAATTGAAACATTCGCCTGCCATTAGTCATCCAGAGAAAAAAAACTGGCATTTGTTTTCCTGGGATTGTTGTAAAAAGGTCTCATCGCTCTGAACGCGATAACCTAATCTGCTGAATTATTTCTTGTTTACTTCAGGTGAACGGAAAAGAGAAAAGAAAATGAGGTGGCGCTTACATGAAAGGAAAATGAGGTGTTGGTTTGTCATGAGATCATGAGAAATAGCGAACATTAGAGGGTGTTTGGCAGTCAGTCACTTACTCGATGCCGACGTCAATGCCACACAGCATTTCGGGGCTGACGTATTGGGCGGTTCCCACGAAAGTCGCCCGGCGGACGCGCTCCTGGCGCTCGTCCTCCGGCGTCTTCGGCTCATCGTCTTTGGCCGGATCCGCGTTTTCAGCCGCCGATTTTACTGTAAATCACGAATTGAATATTTTGTTATTCATGGCGAAGAAGAGCTAGACGTGATGTTATTCCGAGCAACACAAATCACACTTGCGAAAATATCAGCGAAAACTGATTTGGCCCGAGAATCATGTAATTTCGGCAGGAAATGTTGCGTGAAATAAAGCCAGCGCAACACGTACGCGATTATGATCTAAAGGTTCGAGTTTCTGTGCCTAACACACAATAGCACAACGAATGATCCGCAACAGCCACCCCATCCGCTTCTGTAGTTTCTTAATTACCAATTCGAAACTTGAAAATCACTCTAAGTCCTTGCAAGGTATGGGCAAACCCCTCTTGATGGAACGAAGAAAGGGTGCGAGTATTACAAGAATGTTTGTTTCTGCTCGCAAGGCCATCCTCGTGGCTGCCTGCTTCCCGGTGCATCGTCGTGTAGCGCTTTCCGCTAATTGTGCATGAACATTTTCCATTGTTGCTACCCTGGGTCTGCCCTTTTTTGGGGTCGAAAATGGCTGGGTAATAGCGAAAGTGCGATGGAATGCACTGACAGACACAAAGAGATAGATTATTTTGTTTTCGTGTTGTGCATCCATTTTCAGGTTGTTTGTCTCTCGCGAGAGGAGCAAAAAGGAGAAGAAGAAGAAAATGGTGTCGCGCGATCTGGTTTCGATTGTTTCTGAGCCAGAGTGCGAGTTTATGCACATAAAACCGTGCCGTTGTTGTTGTGAGTTTCGAAGGCGCGGCTTCGGGTTTTTTTGTGCGTGAGGCGTTTGGCAAACACAGGGAAAGAGAGAAGACGAGTCACGTTGTCGGAGAGGCCAGAGGGCAAGACAACAAACACGCAGATGACACGATGGTATGCACTGTAGACGTCCGTAGGCGCATTAATGGCCTTGTTTGCGTTGTAAGGAGTGATGTGTGGTGAAACTGTGTTGACCGTATGATTCGGGTTGTAAGTTGGCACAGTATCCTCACCTTCAGAAAGAATCTTGGCGCTGCCGAAGTCGGAAATGGCGATGTGTCCGGAGGCTTGTATCAAGATGTTCTCCGGCTTGAGGTCACGATGAGCGATTCCGCATCCGTGAATGAAGTCGAGCGCCGACACGATCTACAAAGGAAATAGTCCTTTTAACGAACAACTGCGACCACCCACGTTCCTTGGCTCAAATAAGATATAGTGATTCCTCATGTGCTTGTTTTGTCCTTCATTGCATGTGTCTCAATGTTCGTTCCCTTTTCACCCCACCCAAGCCCATCTCTCGCTTACCCTCCTTCTTCTTCTTCTTCTTTCAACGATGTTTATTTGCTATTTACTGATCATTTGCTCGCGGAATTAGCTGAGCAACGCGGCAAAAAAAAAACTATGCGCGTTTCATCAAAACAAGCTCGCTCGTGGCCAATCTTTCTTTCACGCCACGCATTTTGATGCCAAAACAAAGCTCAATTTCAATGCCCAAATGGCTGAATAACACACCTCGGCGGTGAAAAATCGTGTTGTCGAGAGGTCAAAGCATCCGACTTTCGTCAGCGTGTCCCTAAGGTCGCCCCGAGAGGCGTACGACATGACGAAGTCTGTAAGAACAACAAACATGCACTACTTCTGCGCAGTCGTCTCATTACGCCGTTCCTGGCTATAATTGTGTTATTTGCCGCTTGCGAATGTTGCTGTTATTGCGATTCAATGGGAGAAAGAAACAAATGAGACCGGAAAAATGATGAGATCAACAACAGCACTTACATAGCCGCTGGCGATCTTGAAACGTGCAGTAGAGCGAAACGACGAATGGATGCCCACCATGGCCATACGTGAGGAGAGCCAACACATTCTTCTCGCGCACTACGAGCTCCGTCTAAGAAAAGCACATTCTGATGTACTTTGGAGCAGATGAAGAGAACGCAACTACATATGAACACGTATCCATTTGAATCGAATCAGCAAAACAATTAAAGATCTTTGCACAACAAGCACATTGTCGGAGAATGTGAATGCTGGTATGGATGGTATTGTGGAAAAAAGGAGTTTGCGGTCGAACCTTTCGCTCCTTCTGGATCTGTGCCTTGACGACGACTTTGATCGCGTACTCGTCATTTGTCTTCACTTCGCGAACTCTGTACACCTGCAATCCGAGGAGTGAACGTTGTCCTCTGCTCTTGCAGTGTTATGTTTTGACGACGAGCTGTCGCCGCTGGTTAAAGTGTAAAGTAGAATGAGTTTTTTAGTTGAACCGAAAAAGTGTGTTTTCGAGGCAAAGTGATTTTGCTGTTAATGAACGAAGCAGTGACAAATATCAAGTAGATTGTGAGATTAAGCGTGGGTTGTGGAACAAGGAAACTCTGCGAAAGATCATTGCATTGGGTGACGCAAATTTCCAATCTTCCTGCACTACTTTAGTACTCAAGAGAAAGCGGTCGTCAAGCGATCAAGTTATTAACGACAATCATATGTGTTATGTTGCAGCTATCTTAGACGGTTTGCTTACCGTTGAGAATGCGCCCTCTCCAATCTGTTTCAGGAACAGGAAGTCGTTTGGCTGACAGTTCTTCCCTTTGGTGGCCCGTTGCTGGATCGCGACCAGCGCATCGTCGCCGGCCGTCATCGGAAGAACAACAGAAAGCGGATCACCTCGGGTCTGAAAGCACAACTCTCATTTTACCTCATCTTCAACCTATGAAACGATGTTAACAAAATCCTCCTCGAACAATGATTGAAAGCGTATTGAATACGTTATAATAGTAGTGCCAACAACAATGAAAGAAGTCAGACGTTGCGTTTCGCTTGAAACTTAAGATTTACACCGCAGACATTTTAACCTCAGGTGCACACAAACAACTTTAGGAAACGACGAATGTTTGCTCTCCAGCAATGAAGATCCCGAAAAGGGCTGCTGCTGCTCGCAGTAAACACACGTACAAAACTGCGTGTGTTGTTGGCTATGAAATGTTTCGCAAATAGCTGAATGCTGCCCGCTGCTCGACATAAACACACACACACGCACACGCACAACCACACAACATTCGTTGTTATTTTGGCTGTGACGCGGGGAGGCGTTCACCGTGGAACAAGCTGACCAAGAATGTCAATTTGCGTCGTCGCTATTAGTCACCGCCAAGAGAGCCGAGGAACCATGCCCGGCTCTCCCGACTGAACCCGCGAACCCTCCGCAAACACCGCTTCCGCGTTTCGCACCCGAACACAACTATTGTTATTTTCTCGTTAAA
Organism: Koerneria luziae; assembly: GCA_014805365.1. Lineage (NCBI taxonomy): Eukaryota > Metazoa > Nematoda > Chromadorea > Rhabditida > Neodiplogasteridae > Koerneria > Koerneria luziae. The sequence goes on along the minus strand of JACMIJ010000015.1, from coordinate 36,187 downwards.
CTCGGACAATCAGATAATTGAGAGACGAACGCGCGAAAGGGCGCAAACAACACCCGAAGTAAACAGCAGAATCATCACAACGAGGAGGAGGAGGAACACTTGAACCGAGAGGGAGAAACACAGCAAAAGCACCAATGCAATGAATCACGGCCAGCCTTGCACACAATAACAGGTTTGTGATCGAAGCAAACAAAAATAGAGCTATGTCAGAGGCTTGAATAGCTGTTTCCGACCATTAGGAAACTAAAATGTTCGAGCCTCGAATTTGTTTTCATTGGTTCGCGGCTGCTGTCCACATGACAAACGGATCGGAGCCATGAAACAATCACCATTCATTCGTCTGCTTCTCTGCGTTCTCTCGCTCCACCCCTTCAGCGTATGAACACAACAACATGTTCTCTCCGTTCCGCATGCTCTCTCGTCGCAGTTTCACTGCCCGCAGGGCATTGTTGTTCTAAGGCATACCATCATTGGAACGGCGCAGAGGACAACACGAATCCCCAGACATGAATTAAAAATGAACGAGGCCGATGTCTTCAAGGGAAGCATATGAAGTGAAGGAGGAGGTTCGCAGGCTCGACTCAAAGCATAAATTAACATCCAATAACACAGTGAATCATTAGTGTATACTTCTCTATATCAACACAAGCAATTCTTGCCGCATCATTCTCAGCACAATCACAGACTACACGATTAAAAGAATCCAAACAACAGCACAGCTTCTGGAGTTTGTGGAGCCCCAGGAGAACCAACAGTGCGCGAAGAGGATTGCGAGCACACACGGAGACGGGGAGGAGGAGACGAGGATGTCACTCGTGATTGTATTGCTAGCACAAAACATTGTGACAATGAAGAGAGAAGAACTGACAAACAACAACCCGGTGAACTCATTTCACCCTCCGCCATCACGTGGCGGTCTGAATGCGGTCAGCATGCGGGGAAGCGTTCAACACGAATCACAATTGCCATTGTAGGCGCCGAAACACAATTACGCTACGCGAATGTGTGTATGCTATCGGATAGTTTCAGAAATTACCATTCTTAAGATAGATGACACAGTTTCCTCTAGAAAACACAGCAAAAATAGGACCAGACCGTCCGTCACTGAACACCAACAACAACAGGAAGGCGCAAGCGAAAACTGTTTATTGCCATTCGCCCTTCGGGGCGATGAGTAACCTGACGGTAAACAAACGCACACTTTCTTGAACCGAAAATGGGGCACCGCCCGCCGCTTGCAACTTGCTGCTGATACCAGTCCGTATATGACTAAGACCTCCAAGGGAGGAGAAAGGAAGGAATACGGTATCCCAGACGGTGTCAACATGCTAACACATTGCTTCCTATCGCAGCGGATGCACACAACTACTGTTTTGATGACGACCAATAGCGCATTACGGTATATTATCACGTTAAGAAGCCAACAAATAAACGAGGCGATATAATTACCGTAGTGGCGGTGGTTCGACACCATGACATACATTCCCATTTTATTATGTCAGACGGTGATCAAGAGAATGTAGAGCCTATTCTACTAGGGACCTCTCGGTCACATGTGATTGTTGTGGACAACTTGTCTGTGTCTGTGTCGGCCCCTCGAATGTCGTCTTCTGATCACAAGGAAGGCGATATTCTATGTTTATCTCTTTACTACGGTTGTTGCTGAATGTTGCTTGTTTGTAACTCTACGTTGAAACACAATAGTAGACGGACAGAACTGTTGTATACAGTTGACTCAACTATCGTTCCTCGAAGAATAATAGGAATTCTCCCAGCCACAGAAACACTTCCACTACGAAGGGCATAGTCGCCATTTCAACAAGCAGTTATTGTATAATAGTTTCTAGTTTCATCAGACCATGCGTTCCGACATCCTCCCCTCCCGCTTGAACTGGTGTCGTTCATTCCTAATTTTAAAAGGTTCGATCTCTCCACGTTATTCGACAACAAATTGTGACGAACTGCCAACGCAACATTGCCGACTTTCCATCACTTAGCTATCTTACCTCCACATGTGAAAATGTCTTAGGCGGTCGCCGCCTTATTCCTGCGTTGTCACTGTGATGTGTTTCTTCTGACAAACAACGAGATAAATCACCCACGGCGCCTCTCTCAGCACACAAAATGGCAGTGACGAGGCAGCGAGAAATGCAACAGGCAACAGGTAAACATGCTGATAACCGCCAAGTCTATTCGAATTCCGGAATTTCTTCGCTGCCTTGCGCAACAGTGCGAATCAGCGTGACTCTGATGTGTGTGAAAGACGTCTCAATGACAAACGTCTGCTCCAAATTACGCTATGCATAGAACAAGTTCAAAAGAAGCGGCAACATGTATGTTCACTGTAAAAGGACATGAATGGGGCCGCCGTGAAACAACTCAACAACTAGTGTGAAATTGAACACTGCGTGGGATGAACACATCCACCTGTTATTATTTCTGCTGTGGCGAAACCGAGAAACAAACAGAAACATCCGGCAGAATTGCAATGTTGTTGGTGCTACCGTATACCGACAACATCGTCAGATACACATACTCTCACCCACATAAGGTGTCACTTAATTGGATGATTTGATGTTGTCTGCGCATATTCTTAGCTTGAACAACATGTACAGTTTACATGTCATATATCGGCCATCCAGGAACTTTGATTCTCAGGATGGTCGATATCAGAAGAAGAAAAGCATGTTCAGTCGTACGACACTCACAATGCGAGTTTCGTTTGTCTGCGTCTCTTCCAATCGCATGCACTCTCGCATGCTCTCTCGCACGCCTTGTTGTTGTTAAATGCCAATCAAGCCGAGAAGAGCTCGGGCGATTTTGTCAACATGTTTACAAAGAAGTGTGTGCAAACGTGGAATGCACTTCGGCAATCGACACCGCCGACATTGCCCGCAACTACTATTCCTTCTCGGCAAAACAACAACAATTGTCTCGCATCGAGACAATCTTTGACCATTCAATTGATAGACATATTACAGAAACACTTCAATATAGACGGATTAATCATTGGGCAATGGAAATTGGGAAAACGGTGACTGTGAAAACATGAAAGACGATGTGTCTGGAGATTTGGACCAAGAATATGTTATGTAACATAAGCATATAGAGGATCATGAATTCAAAAAGCAAACAGATAATTTGTTATTTCACAAGTAATATAGCCAATAAAGTTATAAAGAACAAACCGAAGGGTCCGAAATCGAAGTTCCGGTGAGGGAAAGGCGAGGGCTGCCGGTGTCCTCGTCGCTGCTCATCGTGCTGCCCTCACTCGACAGTTCTCCGTCGTCCACTGATTCTCCTGAAACAGTTCATAAGCATTCCCAGTAAAACGTAGAACCGACAAGTCTTTGGCACAACCAGAGGACAACAAAGTATTTGTGGCAATGTGGAATAGCAGCACGAAAACGGTGAACCGTGTGCGGGGTTCATCTGTCCGCGCGACTCCCCCACACACAAACACATTCACTGGTGAACCAGCGAGCCCACACAAACAGCCCGGGGGTGTTGTTGCAAAGTGAAAAGGAAGACACCAAAAGGTGAAAAGGCGGTCGCCCCCCGCGTTTCAACCAAATTAACTTGCTGAGAACCAAATACGGGATCGAGTGAAAATATGTTTGCTCAATAGGAAATCACACAGCAGCAGACAAAGGGCGTTGGCCACACGTGCGAAACAGTCCTTTAGACCTACGCTACTGTTTGAGTACCAGTGGTTGTTTGTGTTTCAATTATTCTCTACGTCACACTTAAGACAACGAGTCATAAGAATTCTATGAGACACTGTCAATAGATGTCCAACAGAGAATAAACACAACAGGCCTTTTCAAACTAAAAGGTACTTCGATTGCAAAGAAAACATTATCCTTGATAACCAGTACAAACAAACAAGCTCACAATGCCAATTTCCCGTGGTTCATATGCACATGTGAATGCCTGTTGCAAGTAACACAGAACGATTTACACATTGCAAGTCATTTCAGTGGCGACGAGGAATGAATGAACAGCTCATGACCATTGCGGAGAGGAACGAGAAATGGTTTTGTTTGTCTTGCAACAAACTCGATTCCACGTGTACTTGAACATGCAAAAAGGGGGCCGGAGGGAGGAGGAATTCATTCTCATGATCAGGATCACGGATACCGGATTTACCTCGGTCACTGCAATTGCCGATGTGTCCGGACGGTTCGTCGGCCGTCGTCGCTTCTTCTCGCTCTTCCATCTTTGTAATCTGAATGTTCGATTACTGTCAACATATTTCTTGGGAACATAAATAGCGGATGCGTAATGGGCGTTCGCAATACGAAAATGGATGGAAATATTGAATAACTCATGCGTAATACGTGTAAACTTCCGGCGGCAACGAAAACAGAATAACAGAAACATGGATGATGTGATCAAACAATTTTTGAATAGACGAGGAGAAGAAAGAGCAGATGTTTCAATACGAAGAAGCAGCGCCGCGAGTTATATTCAGCCGACGACGACCGGAAAAGAATAACAACAACAAGCCGAGTGTGTGCACTTGGCCCGAGGGGAGGGCCCATGCCGGCACCCCCCCCCTAAACATCTTGCTCCTTCAGACCTACGAATTACTACCAACCAACGCCCAGTCCTCGCCCTCCCTCCCTCCCGAAACCAATAGTGGTTGTTGGCTACAAAGCCGGAAGGGCATTTTCAGGAATTCAAAAGAAATCATTTCGTGCGGAAGCGGGCCACGCGAGAACCAGCAAAGGAACAACAATGTTCCCGTCGCAAGAGTCCAGTGCGGCTGAGGAAAGAAACAGCGAAGGAATGGTGCGCGAGGCAGAGAACCAGAGAGTCGGACAGGCAACAACACACTGAGGAATACGGCGAAAACAGAATGGCAGCGCCGTCCGCGACTATACAAAATATCCACCAACCACCTCGTGAAGACCAAAGGGCAATGAAATAGTGTAAGTGCACGACATGGCTTTGAGCGGAAGATCGGAGTTTGGATAGTGGTAAACAGCAGAGTGTACGCCATGTGCAGAGAATGGCGAGAGTGCGAGGCAGTGCGAGGAGAGAGTGTGAAGACCGAGGAGAGGGAAAAGAAATAGGCGGCAGAGAGAATGCGTATGCACAACATGCTATCATGCCAGAAATGATGAAGTTGTGATGGCGCGAAAATTATTGTAAATAGCGGATTGTAATGAACGGCATTGTAGTTCGTAGTCTAAGGAGATCAGATGTAAAATAAATAAAAACACTCACTGTTCGGTTATCATACTAGAAGAATAAGGTGTGCCAAGACAAGTTCGTTATCAAGAGTGTGGCGAGCAGAAGAGACGTCGAGACTGACAACAATATGCAACATTCTGATAAGATAGCAACCTTTAGTATCATATAAACATAACTATTCTTTTTTTCATTCTAATTACAAGACGTGACGCAATTGCAGATTAAGGATTTCGACAACAAACCGGCTCCAAATATTAGATTTCCTGAAAACTTCAAAGCTATCACCAAAAAGTGCGTAGTGGATGTGGTCATCAGCTAGTGTTCGGCTGAGTAGAGTGTAGGCGGATCTGCTCTCGACAAAGTGGAAGCCATTGTCCTTGGTGGAGCAGCCACAACTAGTACACACAAATGAGGTCAGCTACATCGATTGACGCCATATTGGTGCCAAAACTACTAACAACAAGAAACGAGTACCGATCACCAATCGAAACATATACAAACAGCTGTAGACAGAATGGACCACGACTGTTATCAAAACAACCATCTCGACGGGCAAAACAAGCGACACAAACAACACACTCTCGTACGGTTCAAGAATCGGAAGACAAATGATTGGAACGGCTTCCGAGATGCTTCGCTGTCATTCCCAGCTCACATGCAAACTCGGAGTTGCCAGGCCTCCTCGCAACATTCACCACCACATAACATCGAGTAAACAGCACAGCTATTTATTCACGTATTATAAATGGGAAAACTTATTAAGGATGATTACATGACACGCGCACACAAACAAGTACACATATACATAATATTTTGCGGGGAAGATGGAGATGAAAGCCGCTGTTGGTAGGAAAACGAAACATAGACGCACACTGGAATCACGGTTTGTCCGAACAAAATACTAGCAGCAAGTCAGTTAAGAAATTGCACACGACAGTTCTAAATTTCTTTCCTACTTGGCAGAATGTTGAAATCTCTAGCCAGAAACAGTTGTGAAATGAGTTGGGGCAAATATACATACATGCGTCTTGGCAAGGTACTGGACAACGAAAAAATGATGCATGCGAACAAAATTCGGCACAAATGTAATGTGGTAGAAGATGAAAGACTGAAATTTTGCAGCAGAGGCTAGAAAGAGATTGGAAGAGGATCCAGACTAAGATCACGACCATGCAGCACGAAGACAACAACAAGAAGGGAAGAGAAGGAAGGAGGGAAACGAAGAAGAAGAAGAAGAAGAGGAAGATATCTCGTGTTGTTGCCGGCTGCTGACGCACTTCTAGCAGGGAAGCGTACAATAGCGGAAGAACGGTCCCTCACACTTGGACGGATCCTTCGCCACGCACTCGCGACTCTCGAAGCCGATCATCTCGCCGTTGTTGCACGGCTGACCGGACGCGAACTTCTAAAACCGGCCAAATGGGGATAACAAAAAGATTATGTTTAAAAAATACAAGCCAATCTACACTATGCAAGTGCACTTCAATTTCGCAACAAGTCGGTGCACCAAACGGTGACCTCATGCCGCACAGGGCGCGGGCTATACTGATCTGCACAACAGTGATGGCACCTCATTGATCGACCGAACCAGGATGACAAGCATCATGGACCACACACAATCACCACAAAGCGCACCTTTTCACCTGTAGTTTGCAATGGCTATACAGTGGGATGTAGATATTTGTACTGTCTAGACAATACTTGTTTCTGTTGTAAAAGGTTAATAAAGGGACTTTTCATCAAAAAAGGCACTGTGTATTGCAACTGTTTGTAGTGTGTTAACTTGTAAGTGTACAAACCTGGCAGACGCCCTGCCAAGGTGACCAAATGAAGGCATCACCAACAGGCGTTGATTCGACCGACAGTGCGATTGGAGCTTCCGGCTTCGTGGAAATCACAGGAATCGGTTCATCTACAAGAAGTTGATCTTCCTTTGTCATCTAATGCATCTTGATCAATGCTGATTGTTTCTAATAGACACTAGTGTTAGCGTGCAGGCTGTTGGCATCTGATCGCATGTTCCGGCCACATTTGTTGTCGAGATCGCCTGCCGACACATGTGCGTCGTTGTATGTTCTTTGACGGAATCTTTTTCCGATCGCATAAATCAGCCGAGACTGACTGTAATGACCCTCTACACCGGAATGATATGCATCAAAATGGCGTAAACAATGCACAGCGCGTTATTCTCAGAATATTTCGCCAGCCGACTGGGTTACGGGAAAAAAAAAGAGAAGAGATAAGGAGGGAAACAGCCGGCGGGATTACGGTAGCTGGAGATGAGCGGTGCCGGCGCATTCAGATATAACGAAAACTTTTTACGTGTGGAAGAAGAGTCTGTGTTTACATTTTTTAGCAACGAAAGTAACCTGTTTGGGCCGGTGCTTATTTATTGAATTAATGAGTGTTATTGAAGTTTTTAATTGAATTGTGAGCACGAACCAATACCAGCGAGTGGGTCCACATCTGTAGGCTCGTCTATGATGGAACGTACGGACTCGATTGGCTTCGTAATGTCTGAAAGGCAATGGACAAATTGTAAGATACAGACAATTGTACTTTTCTTGTTCCGACTATTGGTTTCTGAATGGGTTTTACCGAACGACAATCCTCGTAGTTTCCACTGGCGAAGGGCAGGCAAAGCATGTCAAGGAGTAAAAACATGATATGCAGTGTGTTGCCTTATGTGTTCTCTCGGCATAATCCGCTCGAGCCCTTTGCCCGATTGAACCAAAACAAGAATTTAATACTCTTCCCTCCCGCGATGCACACTCCATCATCGACATAAACATATCTGTTTTGGAAGGAAACATGTCAGCGAGAGTTGCCCGCACGGACTATATCGTGTTCAAAATGAACGATTTTTTGTGATGTTAGTGATAGTTACTTTATCAAAACCTTAGCATTCCATATCAGCCAGATTGTACATAGTGTACAATGCGACAACGGCTGCAATGCATGTAGAAAGGTTGTGGTAATTGCTCGTTCACATAATTACTGACCAAATTGAACACAACTTCATAAGATCTGCTAAAGTGCTGTTATGGCAACATTATTAAGATAATGATGTGAAAGTGTGCAATTAAGGATGCTCATGAGATTAATTAAGAGTTCTTAAAGCACTGCCAATCTTGTTTGTGTAGAGTACTTCTGAACAAAGAAATTCATTGAAGTTGACTTACAGTATGAGAGTAGCTGACTGTAGGCTTAAAATTTCATATTGAAGCGTATTATCTTTATGCACGGACTTCTTTGTAAAAGAACGATCAATTCCGTATCGAAACATGACTGTTGTCTTTGGAAGTTATTGTGTGCAAAGCCGTAATTTTAGTGGTCCATATTGAAAGAAAACGGAGTTGACTCGTACCTTCCTCTTCGATGAGCTTGGGCACGACGGCGGGACAGTTCTCGACTTGCATGAGAGCCCCCAGGCATCTCCTCAGATCCAGACACTTTCTCCTTCGAATCCGTCGCTCTCCCGACTGCCTGCAGGGAGTCCACGCGGACCACTCCGAGAAGAAGTCATTCGGATTCTATAACAACGCCATTCAATGTCTGGACCATTCATTATTTCGTAGATTCTTACAAGGAACGTGTTTGTGTACATGCATATATTTTTCTTCATACATTATTAACAATTGATGTCATCGTTCATGTTCGTTTCAAAAATAGATCCCATGTTTAGAACTAGCTTTTTTTGCTGCTCAGACATTTACGCTGTCTTCAGTTGTTTTGATTAGAATGACTTATTTGTTATCCTTTTCAACTATTCCTTTCATGTTAGAAGCTTATGAGATTGTCATTTGTACCATTATGATGTCCTTCATTCGCTTTTGTTAGCGGCTCAGAAAATCAGAACACGTTGACACTCTGTCAGCTTCGACAATACGTACAGCTAATGTTTGACTACAACAGAACGTGTAAAGATGGTTCATATGTTAGTCTCATCGAGGGAAAACGGATGAAGTTCGTAAACAACAGCTGCGTCATCCTACATTCGAGATAGTTATTTGTACTGCATGACCCATTATCACACTGATCAACAATGTGCATCGATCATCTTCTACATTTTTCTCTTCCGTTTCTCGAACACTAAACGTAGGTGCAACAAACATAACTTGTTTGTATCCAATTACAGTAGTCTGCAATGATGTGTTTGAGTATTGGAATTGAAATCACATGAAACTGTTGACACTGTTCGTGTTTAACAGCAGTTACACTTTTAACAAGTTCGTTTCTAACCCTGATGTTACAAATTTTCATTTCCATACGTTTCTTCACCTACAATACACATAAGTTGCATGTTTCTCTCCCATATTCTATGTCGGTGCTTATGATGCCCAGGATTAGGGCAAAGTTAAAATGAGACAAGTAAACGCGGCAGAGATACCAAAGAGTGGAGCATGGAATGGCAAGCTGGAGGAAGAAATTGGCATCAAAGAACACACACATTTCTCGCCGACAAACAACATCGAGACGGCACTTGTTATGAGGGGGTACATGTCACAAACACTGCAAACAGTTTCCCATGTTGATGACTTCCAATTTCGGAGGAACAAATGAACGTGGGATGATGGCAGAGGAGGCAAACAAGTGCACATCGAACATGTTTCGTGTCTTCATATGAGAGTGGAAACATGCCATTAACGCCAGAATTACTTTAGAAGCGGTCGAGATATGTGTGACTATGAAGCCAGCAATTTATAATAACAACAACAACAACACCCACATCAACTTGTTTGAATGCTTACCATTGGTACTTGGAATTGTTTTGAAAGGGGAAAGAGAGAGGAAGAAGGGAGAAAGAAGGCTAAAAATAGAAGAGTATGAATAAGCACGAAAGAGGCTTGTTGGTACGAAATCAAAAGCGTTTATGAAGAAGCAGAACTGTGACTGAAAAATATTTACGTATCTTGAAAATAAAGGAAAGGAAATCCAGATCCCGTTTATACGTTGATTTCCACAACAGCTATGCTATTCTGGTCAAAATCCAATTGTCATACACGCTTGGTATTCCAACACCTAGAAAGTAGTGTAAGATCATGCTACGGACGATAGAAGGATGATATCCTCTTTCCACCGGAGTGGCCATATCCCCCCTAAAAACAACGGATCCATGATGGAAAACACTCGGGGATGTCTGCTTGCTATTTCATAGCGCAGCAGAAGGTACAGTGTACCTTAGCAAATAGGTTTCCAAGGGTTGCTCAACATTCAAGATGTTCTTCATAACTTCATCATATTTTGAAATCAAATGCACTATGTAAATGTATGGTATCTAAGACTTCATCCCTTGTTCTTGTATACGTTTTCTCTGGCGGTTTCACTTTGATACTTTACCGTTTCTTCTATTTTTGGTACCGAGTTTCGCATAGCTTAAATATTCCTATCAGTATATTCCTAGCAGTATTTCGTGGTAACCATAAAAATGGCTGCTGCCAGAATAAATGGAAGCGAAATGTCGCAAAACAAACTTCGCGAATCGGTTTCTGGAAGACTTCCTCGACACTCTCGTGTTCAACTTCGGCATCTTCTGGGAACACTCGAGGAACCTAAGCAGAATTAACTTGGAATTGAAGCATTCAACGTGGATCACGAGAAATATGCATATTAATCAGATGTAATTTTTTAGACCTAAACAATTCCAATGTGCTTACGGCAAGAGTGTTGAGTTTCAGAACGAACGACATGAATCAGTGCTTAGGAATTTATGGAAAAATTGCGAATTTGTGTGTTTGAAAACAAGTTGTTGTTTTCGTCGAAATCGCCGGCCGAGACGGCACAAACACATTGGAAACTCTTGCGAAACACTGACGTCGACTCGGGCTGTTTACTGCCGGGCGGCGGTTCGGGCAGATGAATTAAAAATCGCCCGACGAATGCAAATACGAAAATGTGAGGGAAATGAGGGAAACGGGCAAAAAGACGAATGACCGATTATGGCAACATGTTAAAGGAGGAACACGTGCCAGTATTCCTCCTTATGTGCCTCACTGGACGAAAGCGCACTATGGGTCAATTCCGCAGCAGCGATTATTCAATTCATTTGATTGCGTCCTGTCAGGAAAGATGTTGTGCAAATATGTTGATGTGAAAGCGGAGCAAAAGCGTTTTGAACCAATACGAAAACATCATTTAGTGTGTAGGATTCTGCTGAAGGATATCGGACATTCCCTCATCTGTTCCCATAATGTTGTTGCCCTATGTGGGTGCAAGCAAGTTTTTCACCGTCACCTTCCACGAAAAGCTGTATTTATGTCTGCCTATCTTATCCTCTTGGCCATTTTTGGCGAAAATATTTTTCAGGAATGGATGAGGTGATCATGTAATGCAAGATTTGTAAGCCAGCCTACCGAAGTGTAGTAAAGAAGCAACTCACCGTCTGGAATGATGTTATTGTAGGAACTAAAAAGTTACCATCCCAATTGGCAGTACCTTGAGTTTCAACTATTTACCCAAAATAGAGGAAACAGGCAAACATAATATACGCAATAAAGTATAATAAGTACCTTGTCTGTTTTATCCGTCTTCTTCGGCTTGTACTGCAGTGTCTTCGAAGCAAAATTCTTTGCATGCTTCTTGTACTTTACCAGCTCGTACGGAATTTCGTTACTGAAAGCAATACCTAACAAATTACAGTATTACGGGACGAAAATGTGCTAGTATGTGTATGTGAGCTTATTGGTTTCATTGTTGGCAACTTAGCGTAAAAACGCAGCATTTGCAGATGTTCGTTACGGAAATGTGCTCAGCTACTTGTACTTCTATTACAAAGGCTGATGTTGATCAGCGAATGTTTTTAATAGCCTCAGACTTACGATCTTGATCATACGTTCCACTAAACATGTTTGCGTGTTTACAGAAAAGTAGATTCCAGGTGAGAAAAAAATTCGTAATTTGTTATCCCCACTTGCCTACCAAACACTAACGATTAGAAGGTGAAAACTTTGTAACAAAATAACAGCAAGCGAACTTTTTCCGTGAAACGCGAGTCATAAAATTGTTACCCTCGGGTGATACTTGCGGGGGTTGCATCCGCATTATCACGCTTGACGAGAAATTATCTTCATTAGTGCTTCTACGAGGGACTAAGTATTCGCACACGCAACACAGAAACTTATTCTCAATCCTGTATGCTATGAGCTATTGTAGAAAAACCTGGTTTTCAAACAGTGTTACTGGATTACCATACACTACTACCGTTAACGTGTCCCGGCCTTTTCGGGACCCCCGCAGGTGAATAAGCATTCATACGGAAGAACTTTACCTTAACGTTACTACTGTCAAAACAGACAAAGACGCACTAAGTTAAGTTTCTAAACTTAAAACTGACAATGACTTCTTCTTCTTAATCGGCGCGACGGTGGTCGTGGTGATGTCATCCTCCACTAATTCCTCCGGATCATATTCCTCCTGGAACGAGAAGAATGTCATATTATCCCTCTCCCATTCATCATTCCTCTAGTCATACTATTTCATTCTAAGGAATTTCCATTCTGCATGGCAAACAAAAACATCACATATAGTTTTGTTGTTTCGTCAAAAGAGAAATACGTAAAAGATGCTGGGTAAACGCAAGTATGTTACCCTTTTGAAAAATACATACTTTACTAAAAATGTTTTTTGGTGATGAAAAATGTTTCAACGATTAGTAGCATTATCGAAGAGATACTTAGAGATTGAACAGTACAAGCAAAGTGGCGACCATTCAAATACTTGCTCACCTCTTCCGCGGCAGTGCTGGTCGTTGTTGGCTTTGTCTTTGTGGTCGTCGTCGTATGAGCAGTTGTGGTAGCGGGGCTGGTTCTCACCTCTTCTGCAATCATTATTAGTAAGAATACTTTCTTCGGCTTTAGAATAACACGTAGGTGGTCTTACATATTCAGGAAGGAATGGCTTACCGCTATTCTCGAGTGAGACGGGAAGCTCGGCCGATCTCGGAAGTGGACGAGTCTGTTCGCGAATTGGGATGTCTGAACATTAAGAATGCTCAAAATTTCAATTTTTTATGGTGCAAAAAGGACAAAGACCGTATAGGCAGGCATTGATAGAAAAAGAAACTAACCATGAGGAGAAACAGTCGTCGACGGTTGAGTGGTCACATCTGAAACAGAAACATCATTAGCTATAAAAAAACAGTGCACACACACAATATTCGCTTCGAAAAGCAAAATTCATTGAAAGAAATTCCTGAGATATATGAATGCACTTGTGGAGAATTCACTTTTTATCAGGTTATGATGGCAACTTACGAAGAAAGTACCTTTAAATGGAACAATAACAAACTATGCACGAAAATGTAGTTATGTGGACACATTAGAAACCTACAATAATTAGAACATATAAGTTAAGACATTGTTATCACTTACCATATCACGAAAGAATTATAAACTGTTGCCAATTATCAGAACTGTGAGTCGAGAGAATGTGTTTCGAACACTTTGAAAAATTTAGTACTGGTGGATCCTAACCGAACCCGGCCAGATAAGTTAAAAGTTAACCTCTGCCAGACATTCTGTAGAGATTTTAAACTGGTTTGCACATTGCTGCTGCTGAACCCAGACGCTTCTGAGGAGACTAGCACAGAATGTCAACACTATTGTTTATCTCTAACATTTGTTTGTGAGATCATTCCATATCAGCAGCAAAAATATATCGACATCACGCTATGGCAATCAGAAACTTACAATGCAAACTTACAATAAGAACACTTGTTGTTAGATTGTTCAAAAAGACCATAACATAAATAAGATTTCTACAAACCAGGAGATGAAGTCTTGGCGGAGCAGCCATTCTGGAAGTAGATCACCTTCTCGGTGTCTTCGCGCGCAAAGGACGCCGGTCGAGAAAGCGCCGACTCATTGTTTGTAATGCATTCGCCCTCCTCGTAGAAGAACATAGCTGACTGAATGAACACCCAATCAGAACTACGGTACACAATACATTTGTACTAATATTATAATTATTAGAGAGCGGTATGTTAGGCGCGGTAGAATAACAGTAGTATTCCTTCCATTAATGGTAAATTTATGTTTATTCTAATAAAACGATTCAGTTGGCTGACGAAGTCATGGCACGCTATGGTATAAGATATCAGAACGAGGTTAGTCAGTTAGGCGACAGAGCTCGAAATTGGCTAGTCTCATTTCACTAACAATAAGTAGCTGCACTTCCCAACAAATTGAACTTACTTTTTGTTAAACATCATTACTGAACACAAATATATTCATACATTCAATATGAAAGATTGAACGAAACCAGGACTGGAATAGGAACTGACCTTACAAGTGACATCCTTAACACAATGGCTGACACAGTCCTCAATGGTGTCGACGAGTGAAACATTCGAAGCGAAACCGATCAGGACCGAATCATCCGCTCGAATAAACTGCGACTCCACACAACCGGGAATCTCCGCTGAAGAACTATGCATAAAATGATAAGAGTAATAATTTTTTTCTTTATTCATAGAATGAAGTTTGTGTGATTGAAAATAGAAAGCGTATTTGGGCAATGTTTTATGAGAACAAACTCATGCCATCCATTCAATGCGCAAAAATTAGCAGAATATGCGGTAATATGAAGCTTCAAATTTCTGCGTTAGGTTTGCAGGATTGTTGCTGCTTACATACGGTTCAGTGCAAATGTGAATCTTTGCAACCTTTCGTTGAATCACAAGAAAAACACTGCTCCTTATAAAACCACAAGTTCAGGTATTTCATCGCATCAACACCAACTTCATTTCTATATTTTCATTAGCTGAGGGGAAACGGTGAAATGCATGATAATATTTACAGCTGGGCAAGCAGTGTCACTCAAAATTTGTGGTATTGTCAGAGTGCTTAAGCGTACATGCACACGGTACACTACCATCCGCTTTACACTTTACGATTGTCCCGTTATTTTTTCTTCTCAAGTAAGTATTTAAGAAACCGCTTTGACTATTACGCTTATAGATAGAAAATAAAAGCCGTTATGCAGTATTGAATTGTTTAGGTCTCAACATCATCAATTCAGTAACAATATGTTTTTGTTAGTTTTGTTCCCCGACACATATCTTTGGCAAAACGACCGCGAGTGCTAAAATTTCCTACAAACCTCTTGTCATTTAGATGATACGGATGTTTGTGTATATATTACATGTACAACATTGAACCAGCCCTTGCTAAAACCAGATTTCTGCACACTTTCAAGTTCAAGAGCAAGCTAGAGAACTGACAGAAAAATGTTCGGCCGGGCTAAGTTGCAACATAAAGGTGGGTTTCGATTAGCCCGTGTTGAGCAGGTTTTGGCGGGGGAAATGAGAAGAGAAAGTCTCGGGCTGGTCGGCCATCCCGCCATTCTCCATCAGCACAATCAGCTTTTTGCTATTAACAAACTTGTCTGATCAGTTTTCGACAACACACAAGCAGCGGCACACACACGTTCTACTCACACGGCGAAATTGTCTATGCAATAGCCAAATTGTGTGTACGTGTTGTGTTAAATATCTATCACCCGGGAAGACGACCTTATCTTATCACAATCGGGAAGGGGAATGGAGAAATCAGCACTTGACACATCTGCATTCGAAAGCACGACATGTTCCGCAAACAACAAGGAAAACAAAGTAAGAAGCGTTGATGAAAGAATAATATCCTATACCAACACAAGGTGTGAACAAATGCTAACAATTCTCTAACCTGGGAGGCAGAATTTCTCGAAGAATCGTTTGCCGACGGCATTCTGCACTTGTGCGGTGCCTTGTGGCACCGATTTGATCGCATAAATCGTACAAGTGAATGACAAATGATCGTATGTGAATGAGCTGCACGGCACAGGTGTTCCATTTGGTCCCTGAACAACCGGGTGATCGGCTAATCGCAAGTGAGAAAGCGAAACGGTTTCTGATGCTCAAAGGGCAATGTGTCGATCAGCTACGGCTGGCCATAAACACTGCCACAGGCAAACAAACAGATAATAACTAAGAAAAAGGAAATAATCTCGAACCTTATTAGAAGTGCAAACTTTCTGGCACTCTTCTTCACTGTAATCCTTGAATTGCGTGTAATCAGTGGCGACGAGGTTCGTGTTGTCGATCACGAAATATTGCGGTGCCTTGCATTCTAAAGGAGATAATTGTCACTGCCAATGGAACATTGACATTTCTTGGTTATCATATGATATGATCATCATAGTATTCCTCGATGGCAACAAGCATGCCATATTGATGCAATACAAGACACAAGTTGCAACAGAAACGACGAACCCTCAGCGAAGAGGAGCGAAGGAGCTGCCGCGAGTAGCAGAATCAGTACGGCAGCGGCCATCGTGCGCTGCTCGGGGACTGAGATGGCTATCGGGACCTAATTCGGGTAAAGATTTGGGTCACACCCATCGGCCTGCCTCTCCTTTCCTATCCGAGAGCCGAGAACACAACGATCCGGACTATCCAGTAATCCCTCTCTCATCTCAGCCATCCCTCTGCCCGCCTATGGCCAACTTCCCTTTCTCGGCCAACACATTTCTCACCCAGCCGGGATAGTCTTACGAATTGTCTTACCTGGCGATATCCGGGTGCCGCTGTCGAAGATGGTGTCGACGAGGAGAATTAAAGAATGAATGAACGAAGGAACTTTCGAGTACTTTTCAGACTACTTAGTCGACCAGCCTGTGCTTCGTGATACTCTACCAGCTTACTGATGATGACTGCAGGAATAGTGTGGTGGACAGTGGCCACCCGGTGTGCGAGGGGGTGGCCTCGGGGCGGGTTCCTGCCGGTCAGCGGCGCGTGGATATTCTTGTCCGAACAGAATGCAAAGGGAACTGGTATTCCTCCTCCTGAGAGAAATGCCTCACACAAATATGATGAATAACACCGTTGAACCCGGTTTCTGATTCAACGCCTCTGAGCTTTCTCGTTTTGCTTGTATTGTGCAAAAGGAATCCGACCCATTGTTGCAACTGCTTTCAAAATCATTTTGATCTGACCAGTATGGAAGAAAGTTGTTTGTGCGGATGGGTGAGAGGCTGACTCGTGATTGAACCTGGTAAGACTTTGTGTTCAGCGAATCATGCGAAGATTCTTGATCCCAAACACACAAAGCAGAGACGTTCTCCCGGTCCTTTTTATCTTATCGGCTTCCACACTTAGACGGGAACAAAAAGAGGGCAGCACCGAATGGCCTTTTTCGTTATCATTGTTTAAGTTGCCGGTCGGTGTAACTTCCGCCAACGAGTACCGATGCGACGATATGTGAGTCAGCTTTCAGAACATTAAATCCCCGTGGGTGGCATCCTGTCTATAATGGATGGTCAGTAATGCGATCATCCAATACCAGTTAACCGCAAATGTGTGCTAATGCATGGTAATTCTCATGAATTATAACACCCTTGCTTCACAACATCAGTGACTTGTTAACTGTTTAATGGTTTATATGTGCCATGGGCTAATGGATTGCAAGTGTGTAGAGGGAAATGCATGCATGTTGAAGTAGGTAACAAACAGATATTGCTAATTATACAGTTCAACTTGGAGATAGGGCAGGATGCATGCTTCTGTCTTATATAATGAAGCACATTACAGGTAGCAGCCGGATACGTGTGTGTGTTTGTTTCCGTGCTGATCGCAATCTACTTCAACCCTACACATTTCGATCGGCGAAAAGTGTCCGTACGCGGACACGCGGACGATCCCTTCCACAAGGCGTCGTATCTCTTCCGGTAGATCGCTCGCCCTGTTTGCTGGAGATTCTTGTCTAGGAATATCCTGAGGACGGAAAGAGGAGGAGCGGCTCTCGCGGTGCTGCACAAAGGACGCCTGGTCATCGACCAATGGGGTGGCATGGCTGATCCGTACGTTAATCAGAAACGCAGTACAATGTTTTCCTTTGTTTGTGAAATAAAGACAAGGGTTGTCGCGAAACATAGTACAGTCTAGTTTTAGAATAACACTTCAGGATAAAATAAGATGTTTGTTGCAAGAGAGTAGCAATTTTGCCTAAACATCAACATTCAGACAGCCATGTCATCATAATATCAGTGCTCTTTCCCGTTCAGAAGTGCAGGATCCGAATGGAAGGAACAAACAATGGCGGTTGCCTATTCAACTTCCAAAATCTTTGCTGGCCTGATCTTTTCATTGCTGAAAGATCAAGAAAGTGCCAAATGGGACTATGATGATAAGGTAACTTAGTGGTTGTACTGGGCTCCGCAATCGAATTTTTTTTTGTTTCAACATATTTTCAATGTCTTCCTTGCAGGTATCAAAGTTTTGGCCAAAATATGCGGCACACGGAAAGGGAGATACGACAATACGCGATGTTCTTGACCACAAGGTATCCGAACTGAAGAATGGGGTTTATTGTGTATCAGCCGGGAGGTCTAATTACGCTGAGCACTGCTCGTTCAGGCCGGTCTCGTTGCGTTCTCTCGCGATTTTACGTTAGGCGAAGCACTTGATCCAGTAAACGTCTCCACAATTATTGAACAGGTATTTGGACATGAGTTGAGGTAAACAAGGAACCGAAGAATTATGAAACGTTTTCGTTGCTCACAGCTATAGCTAACAATGCAATGTAAACCTGTAATGTA
Organism: Koerneria luziae; assembly: GCA_014805365.1. Lineage (NCBI taxonomy): Eukaryota > Metazoa > Nematoda > Chromadorea > Rhabditida > Neodiplogasteridae > Koerneria > Koerneria luziae. Next base: position 17,416 of record JACMIJ010000015.1, on the reverse strand, counting down.
AAACAATACTTGAAGAGCGCTCCTAAGTGGATACCCGGAACAAAGAAAGGATATCATGCATTGACATATGGATTCTTGGTGGATCAGCTTGTGCGAAGATTGGATGTAAAGGGACGATCAGTACACCAGTTTGTGGAGGAGGAAATCAAGCCGTTCGCTGATTGTATGTATTTTATCTGATTGAAATTCGACGATTTTGTTGCGGAAGAAAAAAATTTATGTGAACGTCGAGATAACGATATATTCACATATTTACTACCTTGGCGATGTTCGATGTTCTTTGAATAGCACATTATGAGGAACGTCTCAAAGAGAGGATTCACCTCACAAATTACAACACACGCTAATGCAGCGATTTCGTGAAAGAGCAATAAGGGATCACACGTAGATAGTTCACTCTAAAAAAAATTGCATTCAAAAGCTTTCCGTTCTCACCTCCTCTAAAATTTCTATTTCACCAGTATGTGCAAAAAAAACCTGTAATGTTTATTAGGATCAGAACAGTCCACCCATTTCAGCGAACGATTTCTACATCGGCGTACCGTACGAGGAACAGTACAGAATCGCGCGGGTCTCTGATCCGTCGTTGCTCTCCTCGGTGCTCGCACATGCTGCAAAACCTCTACAATTTGCGCATATTATGCGGAAATATCACGAGCACGGTGGTCTCGCCGACTACGCCGGAAGCTTCCCGCACATCGTCAGTGTGATGCGGAGGGTAGGCACTGTCTAACTTTAAGAGCACTAATACAATGCTTACCATGTTGTTAATACATATCAGCAAAATTCTTAATCAAAGCGTTTGATGTTATGGCTTCTCTAACAGCTGATATGAACAAATACGTTTCCTTGAAAAGCTTTCTTAAAACGACGATCGTTTAAGAGTTGATAACCTATGCGTTAAGCAGCATAACATTTCCTTCGGTTATTTACAGATGACGCTAGCATTTGAATATTCATCTACGGGCGCATATTATTGCAATTCCATTTTCGGTTAATTGAAAAGGATAAACAGAAGTGCATATTCGGAAGAAAAACAAATTGCTGCCACTGAAGCGAGTGAAAGCGAATACTACATAGGAATAGTGCAACCAAAGAGCACGATAGGAACATCGTGAAATGATGTGCTTCGCAGCATAGAAAAAAGCCTAGATGACGATAAAGTTGACGTGATCTGTTTTTGCTTAGCACAACTAAGTATGCTTCTACAGGACGCAATACCATACAACGATCCCGATACTCGTACATTGGGACTTTTGAGCTCTATGGGAATTGGCACGGCCCGGAGCATGGCACATCTTGTACGCGCTGCGGTAGGTTGTTAATGACGACAACTTGGTGCAGGCTCAACGACTTCGTCCAGAAACACTAGAGCTGATCTCAACACCAACCGCGGTGCAGGAGGACATGTTTCGGTTCTGCGATTCCGCCCACGGCCACGGCTTCTTCTACGAGCCGCATCCACTTAATCCTGAAGTAACAATGAACTCTGCTCTCGGCGTTGTTTCATCTTCTCATATTTTCAGGATCAAAATATTCGCTTTCTCGGAAACGGCATGCAGCTAATAGACTGGAACCCGAAGGAGGACATTATTATCGTCTTTCTCAGAAACGGTCTTCATCCTGCGGCCGAAGGTCTCCAGGAGATGCTCAACATTGTCGAGAACGTCTATCGAGTCATCGGACAGAGTAGTTAATGTCATTCCTTACGGTTGTGTATAAATATGTATCGATGGAAACAAATCGTATATGTAAATGAAGGAGATGAGAAGACTGGACCCATGGAAGATGTATTACTCGTCCGTTGTTTTTTCACACTATACACGGATTGGTGCGACTTCTCCATGGTGACAGCGGCCGTCGGCTACGCCTCTCCTCACCCGCCCGTCGTTGTGTGTGTGTGTTTTCAAAAGGCACGCGCGTCTTGTGTCGTCGATTCTCACCTGTTATCATCCGCCCGTCCATCGTCCGTCGCATGGGCGCACCACAAAATGTTTGTTCCCTTCTTCCCGGCCAAGAATACCTCAGTCAATTGCCCGCCGTCGCTTAATCAGCTGAGCTGATATGCCTCATAATTGCCCTTCAAGTGTTGCCTCTTGACTTATTACGTGGCGATGTGCTGGCCGGGCGATGCTCCCCCATAAGTACCCGAGTTATATTACTGCTGCTCATGCCTCTCATTAAGTAAAGCAGTCATTATTTTGGTGTTGATGATGCAGCACAGCCAGCACAAACAATGATGCGATCATTGTTGCAAGTGTGGTCAAAATGGACTGCGTGTTGTGTTGTTGTTCGGGTATTCGTCAGTGGAGAAGAATGAGTGTTCTCGAGGCAGATGAGTGGAAGCACAGACGAAGAGAATGAAGGAGAAAGGGTAGAGAGATGGGATAAGCTGTCGTCTTCCGTCATGACCGATCCAGCTATGCATTCCCTTTTTTCAGTGAGTTCCGTTTGCGACTGAATGGGCAGTTGTGGCTCGTGCCTCAGGCTCATCCTCAACGAGTCCGATGTCAAGATACACGGTTCGTTTATTCTGTTCACTATTAATTATTGCAAACAATTCTTTTGCAAGATTCGTGGTATTGTTAATGTTTATTTGTTACCAAATCCATGCATCCTTCCAGAAAAAAGGAAAAAAACAAATACTTTTGAATTGCTGCATTACTTCATGAAGAATAAGTCCACTCAAGACACAGCAGTATTGTGACGATCTCATGATTTTCCCACATTGGATATCTTTGTCAGTGAGTTCTCACACGCATGTGATGCGACTTGCGTTGATTGCTCGGCGGCAGCACTCGGGGCGATCATTTTGCATTATCATTAATTCGTAATCGGTGAAGGTGGCATCGGATTAGCTCATCGCTTGCGTCTCCATTTAGACGCTAATGTTCGCGTTCGCTTCAAATGATGCCAAAAATGTTCTCTGCTAACTCGAGATTGCTTATTTTTGCACTATGCGCAAAAAGCAGTTATTTAACAAATCAGAAATGAGTGTGACAAATAGCTCTTACCAATTTTAATTACACTTAATAATTGTTTTCTCTCTCTCGCTGCATCCCAAAATGCATATCCATTTCGGCACCGAATCGTAATTTTACTTGCCGTGTATGGTCTTTAGTCTATTTGATATTGTGAGAAAGATTAGTGCAGCAGCGGTTGCGGAGTAGTAGCGACCTGTTGTTGAGGCGCATTTCTCCCCCGAAAGGTTTCTATGATGTGGTCCTCGTGATAATACACATGTGTACATTTTCCTACATCCAGAGCAGCCGATTCCAATCCTCTTTATGCTGCTTTTGATTCCAACATACCTCAATCATGCGCTCCTTAAGCCGTTTCGGATAGAGTAAGACATAAAAGATTCGGCAAGAAAATATGTGCCTTTGTTATTTTCTTTTACTGAGAGATGTGTTTCGCAAAACAGAAGTTGACGTGTCGAAAACTGGCGATACGACAAACGTCTTTACATTCACTGTTGCAACTAACATGACGCTCATCTGTTATTCACGTAATTGCCGGATTTCTGTTCAGTAATTGAGCCGACATCAATTGCGGGAGGAATCGATCAAGAACTGCCTGTCATTGATAATTCAGGACCGACGCTGCAGGTGTGAATCATGGAGGTTATTCCAAAAGAACTGTGTATTCAATTAGCGAAAAGTTTTTCTGATTGTCAAAGAGTGCTCGTATATAATATACCAGCAGGTCAGAACTGTGCTATTTAACTCTTTGCTATTGTATGACACTAGCTCATAAAAAAGTTCAGAATGGTGCGTTAAGATCTCAAATGCATAAACAAACAATCAACTAACACTCTATTCCACCTCCTGTTTAGCAATTACTTGCAGTTAGTGCAATGTCTTCACAAGTGTTCCCGAGCTATGACTTCTTCAGGTACCGAGTATGCATCGGCCGCGATCTCCCGATCAACAACTCGCTCAACCGACGGCTGCCCCACAGAGCTCAACGCATCTTGGCGTGGCACCGGTAGAACATTAAGGACTTGTGCAATGTTCTTTATATCATTTCTTGTGTAGTAGTAAGTATTTTTCTCCGGAATAGGACTATTGGTTGATGCCATGCATCTTATTTATTAGATTGACAGTTCCCTTGGCATTCGTACAGCACTCGTTTCCTCATTCGGTGACTTCTATGGCATACCCAGACTGTCTCTGCATCTCTTCACCTCTGATTCCTTCACTCCTCTTATCGGCTCAACATTCTGTCATTGTTTCTCACAATAGCCTCGACTTCTGGTGCTAACCCCCGCTTCTTTCCACATCATATTCTCTTTATCATGCATAATCTCTTCTGCAACAAAACATACAAACAATAATCACAACATAATTATTGATATTCATATGATTGGTACTTGATTTGATAGATCATAGGGCTCATACTGTGTGAATGAATTGTTCATCGGACAGCGAGAGTAAGAATGCTCAGAAATTTCCGTATTCTGCTCGAGATATGCTTGGAAGCATCAGCGTTTTCCTGTACATATGTTGCTCACAGCGGTGCGAACAACATTATATATGAACATTCTAATTTACGTTTATGATAAAGAATTCACGTATCGCCTGATATGAAGAAGCAGAAAAGCAAATTATATTTTGAGAAAGAGCAAAAGTTACGAAATAGGTAAAACTAGAAAATGCGGTGTTGTAGTGGAAGGCGGAGCAGCAGATGGCGCATTGGATAGACGGCGGAATGACACAAACAGATATCCCTAGTTCGAGCACGGTCAGAGACTGGCCTTCTTCGAGAACTTCACCCATTGTTCGACAGTCCGTCGTCCCATTCCGAGCACGACCGAGTATTGATGTTCCTGCTCTTCCCCACTTTTCGCCTCAATGCCACCGCGCTGAAATTGCCCCAGCATGATGAAGCGCCCAAAGCAACAAAAAACAACAACAGCGAAATCAATCATGTAAACACGATGTGCGCCATTGTGACGACATTCGAGAACAACAAAAACAACAAGGAATACATGTACATATACATCGCATTCGCACAGCGAGCTCGTCTATTATTACAACAGTAATTGTAAACCGATAAATTGTATTGATGCATGTGACATGCTACAATGACAATGTGAAAGATCGAAGAAATTGGCACATAACGGAAAGAATCGGTGTCTAGATGATAGATGTGGAACGTGCATGTCGGCAGACGTGCCAATGTGCGTGTCTTCCCTTCTGAGGATGTGTCCAGTATGCATATCTTAGTGAGCGGACGCACAGTGTTTCGTCTGCCAACAATCATGATGCAAGATGATAGAGAGAAAGAAAGAGCGTCGTGCGCAAGTGTCACGGTACGCAGAGGTGCTGAGGCGACAGTGGAGATGGGGACCACGACACCGTTCGCACAACACGCAAGTCCTGTAGCATCATGCAATCGACGACTATCCAGCTGGCTACTACCGAATACAATACGCTACCCGATAAAGACCCTTATATAGTATGTGGCAAACTTTATATGATAGCACTGGCATGAACAGTCGATAAACTAAGGCATTCATTTGACGGCTAAGTATGTACAAATACGACTGGCCCGCACATGCCCGCATGCACGATATCTGCTCACGAATCACATCTCTTGAGTGCGTTGCGAACCTCTCGGTGCTCGTCGTCCTCGTCGTCGCTGCTCTCCCGCCAACCCTCGCTCGAGTCGTAGAACGGATTCACGCGCATCATGAACTCGCACAGCTGCTCGAAGTCGCGGCTCTGCATCTGCAGGCTGTTCCGGACAAAGTTGCCGTCCCGGCCGGTCCGCGTCGACCGGACGGACATCCGATTCGACATCATGCCGGCGCCGTTCGAACGCCTGGAACACATGAAGACTCCAATGGTCATAGCAGACATATATTCAGCAACAAGGATACCATTAAACATAATGAAAAAACAAAAAAAAAGGTGAAACTGTAAGTAACCGAACTTATGTGTTTAACTGCTACTGTTAAGTAAAATTTTAGACAGTTTCAATTTCTTGAAATTGTTCATTTTTGGTAACGAGCGGTATATCGATAAGTATTTCCTTATGTTCCTTTAGCCGTGTACGATGAAAATAAAGTTTCATTGACACACTTGTATGGAATACAACAGTTTTGAATTTCATGACTTGTTCATGTTCCTTACATCATTACCATGCTATTTGACGAATACGAGGTTTAAGCAATTGTTGTATGCTTGTGAAATGCAATGTATGTAAATGGAACTGCAGTTTTTTAATAACACATAAGCTTTTCTGAACTGTAGGGACCACAGTACCTGGACACATTGTGTCTGCCGGTGCCGAAGCCGTTGCTGAGCCGTCGCTTGCTGATCTCGTATCGCAGTTGTGCACAAGTCAGCAATTGCTTGTACGTGATGCGCATGCGCTCGTTGAAGTATGCATAAATAAAAGGATTGCACGTGTGGTTAAAGAGCCAGATCTGAAGGAAGACGAATTGTCGCGATTGCTCATTCAAGCGACACTCACCACGTGCATCGACACCAGAAACCATTGATTCTGCACACCGCGAGCGAACAGAAATGGCTTCGTGTACATCATGACTGTGGAGATTGTGCACAATATGGACGGGTAGAAGAATTGAAAGGTGAGTTTTGCCTAAAACGCCTCTGTTCGGTAATTAAGAAACTATGCTCTTCCTGTGATGATGACAACCTTACAGTACATTGCCTATGACAATTGTATTCAACTTTTGCAACAACTTGCATTATTCTCGCCATGATTATGAGATATTGCATATGATGCGCACCTGTCTCCGAAATCGATTGGCCGAATTCTGATTCAGTTTGTTCTTGCTGATCTTCTGTTTCACCTCTCGTATTTTGAGTAGAACCAATAGCGAACAAACCCATTGGCCGACAATCGCCACCAGATTCAAGGCAAACACCATCAAGAAAAACCAGACTGAAACCGTGTTGGAATGATTAGTCAGGAGTACTGTTGATGACTCACACCCCAATCAAAGGCTTTCTTAACCATATGTCAACTGTGGATGACAATGGTGTTGCAGACATGCCAATTTGCATTCCAGTAGAAATGAACATCTCCTAACGAATGAGCGAAACAGCACATGCAACAGGTGCTGTATCAATATTATGGAATAAGTACAGTTTCGGAGCGCATAGTTTTTTTTAGAAATGGCATTTTCCAACTATCTATGCCTCAAGTCAAAAATGAATTTAAAGTTGTCACACTTGACGAAAGAAATACCATTGAACACGCATGTATTCCACAAAATTCACATGACCGCAAATTTCTTTAAAAATTTTGCGTTAGACATAAAAAATGAAGGGCCAAAATTGAATGCCGTGTTTCCGCCAGTCATCCACAGACAAATCAAGCGATCAATTGTGCGCTAGGGATTCGCAAGAACTTATGGATATGTTTCTTTCATCGTTCCGCACGCACACACGTGTTTCGAACTGCGCCCGAAACGTGATTTGTTATTTCTTTTGTGTTCGGAGGTCGCAGCCAGATGGCGAAGTGGCTCGTAGACGATGTGCGGTTTCATGTCTTGATGACCAATTTCTTCATAAAACAGCACATCGTCCTCCCTCTGTCATATGGCCGACACCCCCAAGAACACCAGTGATTGATCTTCCACCAGAAGCAAGAAGTAATGTAGGTGTACTGTCTGCAGAAGTACTCACATGCTCGATCGCCAGTTGTTTGTAACACTGATATCGTGTACATATCCTGTCGGATACCAAGTAACGGGACCGGAAATGTGCCAACGATACCTGAAATGACTTTCACTAATACATGTCAAAGTAGGTTTTTTTTATACGACGCATCGAACGTACAGCCTACGATGCTTATCTGTTCCAATATGAACTAAGTGCTTACCTGCTATCAAGCCAAGTGCCCATGTGGATAACGAGCTTCCGATCGCTACTGAGATCTGATTCAATGCTTTGACTCGTGTTCCATAGTAGCAGATGGCAATACATCGGTTCAGGCCGAGCAGTGCATACGAGAGGACACCCGCTGTCCACGACGAGATTTGCATAGCCGAGAGGATGAGCATGGCACCGTTCGCATTTGTCATCGGTCTACAAGCACACGAACATCTTGTTAACGTATGTAGTCATTATTAGCACTAATAATGTAAGTTATTACTTATCTGCGATAAAGAATATGGAATGAAATAGCTTTTGAAAACTTCTTTTCGTTTCATGAGCAAGCTCAGCCATTGATCACAAGTCCACACTATAAACCTAATTCCCCAAATAAGCTTAATATCCGCTTACTTTTGCTCAACGGATGCAGACGTCGTTGTGTTTTTGGCGAAGTCGATCGAAGCCGCTGCTGCGTTGTGCTGTTCTTTTTCGGCAAATGAAATGCCACACACGACGCCGGCGACTATCAACAGCACACTGTCGGCCAGGGCGATATTCGCCATAAGAGTGTACGCGGACAGCCGATACACCCGATTCAACACGATCATCACCATCGTCGTCCCATTACACATTATCCCCAACACGCCCAACACGACATAGGTGACGCCGACATAGAAGTCGTCCAGTGTGGGCAGCATCTTCCTCCTCCACCGACCCGGCTTCCACTGCTATCCTGCCATCCGACCTCTCACTCTTCTATATATGGCTGCTAGCGCTTCGAATGCTGGAAACAAGAAGCTTCTGAGAAAGGCGTAGGGGACAGATGGTTTCACGGCGATGACGCGACTAGAACCGTGCAACAATCGACAAGGCGCAGAGACAGACTGCGCAGTCGTTGCAAGAAACACTGACTCACACTCGAGTCTATTACTGAACACTACTTAGTAAGACGTACATACACAGATACACGCAACACACGTTGTGTTAACACACTTCAAAATACGCATAGAAACTTCATAACAGAGCGAACGCAGCACATTCTCTTCTTAACCTCTGGCACTTTCCGAAACCATCAGCATCGATATCATGCATCACATCACCGCCACTTCTTTCGCTCCAAATATTGCCCTTTTTCAACGTAACCGCCTTCCCTCCTTGCTCTCCTGGACCCCCGGTGCCAAGCTTTGAACGAGGACAAAACCATCAAATAAGCGAACAAGCGAAGAAAAATAGCAGTCACGACTATTGGCTCCGAGGTAGTCTAATGGCCACCAAAAACGAATCAGACAAGAACTGGCTGAAATAACGCGATCTGTTTCACTTACACCGGCCATGATTGCCCGACATTCTCTCGTTGTCTTCTTCCTCTTCTTCAGAATTGTTGTTGATGTAATATTAAAGGATAGAAGAAACAAAACAGTTTATAAAAAACAACATTGATGCTTGGCAATGAAAGGCAGAGTGAATCAGGTGGTAGCCGACAGGTGTTCGCGGGCAAGCAAATCGGGTCGAATAGACATGGGAATAACTGTGACTGCCAGAACAGACGTATTCGGATACCTTTAATAGAAATAGCAGCAAATAGCAGCACATGTAGAGAATTTCAACATTCCAAAGCAGTTACAAAATGTGTGCATATAAATCTGCATTCATACCATTCACATGCCTGATACAAGATACAAGAAAACAGAAGACCGTTATCTTTATGAGACAAAGCTTTCCTTAACTATAACAAGTTTTGGATTAACTTCGCGTTTGACAATGTTGACAGATATTGTACACACACCATGATCATAATAAAAAATCAAAGACACGACAAGGGCGACGACCCTCGTTTGTGTGAGGAATAAGTCAAGTAGATGAACGGAGGGGGAGTGTGGACATGATTGAATTGCCAGGAGGGAGAAGGGGATGAACGACAACGATGAAGAAGACAGAGAAAGAGAATGAACAGACATCCACCATGCACAATCACATCCATACACGCTCAATTAGACACTACGAAGTCATCCAAGAGCAGTTCATCGGGAAAACGAAGCAGAAGACGGTGCGAAAGCAGCGAAGAGGATAATTCAGCCAATCGCGGACCCGTCCCTCCGCCTGCACCAACCTCTCCTCTTGACACGAAGCCGAAGCAGCAGCACTGCAGAGGATTGTTCACTTCTTAGCCTATTTTTGGAACAAGACGATGTCTAGAAGGACAGTAGTAGGCCCCATTTGCTATCCACATGCTGTACTGTAAAATATAGTGCTGTCATTTTTTTGCCCTTTGCACAACGCTTACAGTAATGTGATGGTCCCGCACAGAAGAATGTCCAGCGTAGCAATGGCAAGACGTCATGGAAATAACATATCGATGGTTCTCAAACATTCAAGACATGCACAGGCAAAAGGAGACGAAAAAAGTGTGAAGGAAGAAGTTGGGCAGCGGATGCCCCGCAGGAAGCCCTTTCCACAATCTATGGCCTTCCAGCTCCGTGACGATCCAAAACGCAATCCGAGTCATGAAATATTCGACGAAACACCGATTGAAACATTGATAAGGAAGACCACAGGGAAGGCAGGCGAAGAGGTGTTCGCAAGGATCTCGTCAATCTCGTGATTATCCCAGAAAAGTTTCAACTTATTGCAAAGACAGTGAACATTCGTTAGACCAGATTCAGAAAAAAACGAGCAGTTGCGAATGGAAACCTTCCATAAATTACAAGAAAACGTTTCACATTAAGAACATAACAACGGAATCTTTTACGTTAAAAGCATAACAACGCATTTGGAGGTGTTGTCCTGGCAAAGAAAGATGCAGGCATCTCCTAGTACTGCTAAGAGAGCGAATTTCACCTCTCAGCCGGCACAACCCATACAACGCAAATGGACGCAACACGATACAACTGCCAATAAAAACAAAGCAATATGTCGAAGGGAGGCTTACGGATTCGGGCCAACATCGCTTCCGGTGAGCAAAGATGCAAACGTGCGTTACAAAACAACAAAATACACTTTCTCGCCCATTTTACTACATTCGCCCCGCAAGACTCTAGTTGGCGCCATTCGACAGTTACCCGTCGGCTATTTCTACGCTGGAGGAGGAGCAACGGTCAGCATAATAATAATAGCAGGAGAGCTGCTCCGGATGCGAGCAACATTCAAGTGTCATTAGGAATCATCCCTCGCTACAGCATTCTCAGCAACTATCCTCCACATGCACACACCCACGGAGGAGGACAATCAAGTGTCATCAGGGAAGAAACGATCTGCAGGCGCAAGTTCCACTCAAATCAACTCCGGAATCACGTAAACACAGAATCCAACCGGGGGAAAAGTGCAGCGCCACATATATACAGAAACACGATACATATTTGCAAATGTGAGCCATCGGTTTCGCAAGTAATAATTACATAACTTAAGGCCAATGAAAATGATTTCAGCAAAGATACATTCTGCAACGTGGTGCGCAGGTGTATCTGTGTCGGACTGAGTCATGTCCTCTCATCTCCCTGTCCCTCCCATCCCTCCTCAGTCGCCTTTCGACTCCTTGTTCTTCCTAATCCTACTCCTCACAATCAAATAAAACTATTCAAATGTGGTTAACACGGCTAATCGAGTGCGAGTAGCATCTAAACATACACAACATGCTCTCTCTCTCTCACTCTGTCTTTCCTTGCAAGTTGTTTACTTTTTTGTTTCAACCGGCTGTTGGACCGCACACGTACTCGCCAACGCAATTAATGTGTAGGTTACGTTAACGTAGCAAGAAATGAACAAATGAGCAGTTAGCAAATCCCTCCCTATAGAACATTATGGAATACGAGAAATCGGACGAAGAAAACATTTTAACACTTAAGGGATGATGATCGCTTCTAGCACATAAGTGTTACAGTATGTTGTTCACACAGCGTCGACGGATGCAATGAAGCGTTGCAACACAAAAACGGCGGCGTTGGGAACTTTGAAACGCAAAAGAAAGCGAAAAGTTCACTGGCATACACATGTATCTCGGAAGAACTGCCGAAACAAGCATATACTTATCCGGTTTGCTCTCTTGTGTTACAGCTTCCGATGTGCGGTTGAACTCCTGAACTCATTAGAACGTGGGAAGCAATCAACAGTTCCAGTGTTAGACAACGCATGGATGCCCACAAAGGTTGCAGAACAAACGCATAACGTATTCGCGCTTCGCGGAAGAGCGAGAAAACTCTCCGCCGGTCGACTGCGGTCTGGCGCCCGGTTCCGGGTGGATAAGCGCCCTCCACACATATAATAGATGGTGAGCAGGTAGTGTTTTGCCGGCAGAGAAGGGGCGAATAGATTATTGTTTCAGTTCCGCATATGTGCATCCAACCAATCAACACATGCACACCTCCCACTCTCTCCGTCAATTGAGACTGCACACAGTGACCAACAACATGTAGCTACTGCGTGTACTCTTAGTCCAATAAACCGAACTTGGTTGTGAATATTGCTTGTTGATACTGAAAACACATACAAGTAAAAACAACGCAGTTAATGATACAGTTACGTGTTTGATACATCGGTGGTCATACATGTTAAACAGTGGAGAATCGTACATCTGCAAGAAGGTGAGCGCAGATATGCTTATACCAAGGAAACGTGAGGGTTTGATCTTAGTATGTTTGTAACTTTTGTTGTTTTACACAATGAGGAAATGAACTGATAACATAGTTCAGCAAGTGATAGTCTCATTTGAGGGGGATAAGGTATTTACATTAACTATCTTGCTACGCAGCAGGAAGTAATTACACGTAATGGCAACGGGTTGTTCAGAAAAGTTAGAATGGCGACCCGAATCATTCAGGAAAGTTTGTCGGTTGGGAATAGCTCGAGTGTGTCAACGCTATTATTAGCCTTCCGGTCGCCCGAGATTCCATAAAAAGCACTAACAACATGTTGGTGAGCCATAATCACAGTGTTAGAGGAGGTCTTTGAAACCGCCTATGGATCGGAGAATACATTTCGTCAGCATGTTTCAAGGTGTGAATGAGTAGCCTGATGAGGAAGGTTTGAATACAAGAGAATGAGCAAGAGGAAGCACAGCGCCAATGGAAGGAAAGTCATCGAGCACTGGATAAACGAGCAATCACCGAGGTGGCCAGTCATGCAAGAGCCGACAATATCACCAAACGACTATACGGGTGTTATGGGAAGAAAAGTGGTCGAGACATCATCACATGCTTTTACCTTTAAACTGTTCTTCTTAATGGAGCAACAATTAATTGTCTTCCTGAAAGTTGCTACTTAGCAGATAAACACTTTGTTAGACTAGTCAGCAGAACCATTAAGTGGAGAGTGCGATCTAAGACTTAGCGTGTCTCGGACGTTCACTGCTTCCCAAGTGACCACCGGGTGGATCAGCTGTTCGCATCTCGTCCACTTCGTTGCTTTACGAGCGCCCCCCGACTATTACCATTCTCTCCTGCCGTGCAACAATTGCCCTCCGGAATGCAGTCTGGCACCAAAAGGATATTCCCGGTGTGTGTAGGATGCGCAGGCATCCAATAGAGTGGTAGTAACAAGCAACCCCAACAGTCGAGGTGATCATTGACTGTCACAGACACGTAAGCATATGTATTGTTTGTACATTGTAAGCATCATGTTCGGGAATATCAATGCCAATCTGGAAGCAAGTAAGCACAAAAACACCGAAGACGAAAACATATGACAGATCATAGAAATGATATGGATGCACGACAGCATAGAATGCTTTTGGATAATGAAAGAAGTTATCTCGCACAGAAAAAAAAGCAATGATTGTCGTGTGCAACGCAATGATCATCGATGAATGGAAAGAAATGCACTTCCGAGTTGCAAAAGGATGAGGACTATTTTCGGACAGCTGATCATGCTACAAATAGTCTCCGGCAAAAAGTAGCAAAGACTGTGAATAAGGCAACATAACGCACACGCGGGTACAATGGATAGACATCTTCTTTTGTTATCTTGCCTAGTTCTGCTTGATCACTTCAGAACCATCATCTTTCTAAAATTAAACGCACACAACTAAGCTCCACACATGACATGTAGTGTTAATTATGCCGGGTTCAGAAATATTCTATTGAGAGGCAAATAAAAAGAGTGAAGAAGATGATTCAGTCAGACTTCTTGCAGATAGACCAAGTTATGGGCGGCAGCCAGGGATCCTCCTTGGGTGGGCGAATGCCTGCCGCCCACAAACGAAGGCATCGGCAGGTAGGACGCGAGCGAACCGCGTTTCCACTGCTCGAGGGGAGGAATACCCAGCTCCTTGTCGAGTTGTGCGTGGCGGACTGCAAGAACAAAACAACCATCAGCATCATCATTCCACAAGAGAAGAACTCTTCGGAAAAAGAGAATGAGAAGCCCATCAATCCGCCCTTTCCACTGCCTATTAACTATTCGGGTCATTCCCGGATGACAACCAACTCATGATCCGAAGGAAGAGGACATGGCAGAGGGAGGACTTCCTTCCGATTCCAATCTACAGAAAGAGCACTCCCGGCAAGGAACAGCAACAAACAACTGCCAGCCAGTCAGAGGGGTCCAGAATAGTTCATTTTCACGAAACAATTACATTTACCATGATTTATGAAGCATGCAAGTTGGAGCGCAAAAGCATATATGGCAAGGAAGAAAAAACATACGTTTTTTCCCCCGCAAACGGAAAAAAATACCACCTCTTCGCCACTCGGTTACTACCTCATGAGGCGTATACTAGTAACTCGACCTCCACGCCCACTTTTGTTGGAATTATATGCAGTAAGATAAATATCCGGCTCTCTATTCCGCCGCCCTTTGTTACATTTTATGCGTATCGCTGACAAGTGAGCAAAAATGGCGTATCCCACTGAAGTTCTTGTAGTTTGTAACGCGAAATCAGTAAACGCTTACGCTTAGCTTCCAATCCGGGCACAAAAGTCAGCTTCTCAACCACAGTTGGATAGCGACGAAAGTAGAGGAACGCGTGTAGACAAGCACAGACTTGAACAGGAACGAATGACAGTGACGATGAGTAGAACGGCAATCCTGGAAGAATGTAATCAGCGCAAGATAATCAAGAATATGCCCTTAGCTTGTCCATGGCTATCCATGCAATATGTATTAACGACGCAATTGTCAGCTATTACATTTCGATAAATGAACGCATTTCCAAGTAAGTCATATAATACATTATTCGTCCAGAGAGCTGGAGTCGTTAGTATGATATTCGGGTGAGCAAATTGTGCGTACCATAATCGAAAGAAAACATCGATGGTTCGCCGGCGGCATTTGGTTTCATTCGCGGTGCCAATTCATCGTCGACCACACATACAAACATCAACACTGCGGTAGAGAGTATGATGCCTTAACAAACAAATACACACATGCAACATCACATACGGAACATGTACAACGGTTTACTTAGGCCTACATATTCTTACCAAAGTTGGAAAATCATACAAAGCCACACACAGTGCAAAATCTTGTAAATGCTTGTGATAATCTTCCTGTAGCAATTTCCACTATGTTTCCGATTTTGGCGTCATTTTATGTTATCGCTTCGTTGCACTTGGTATGAGAATACTTGAAAAAACAGCAACAATTCAATGTTTCTATGCTTATATGCACAAGGTAATGTGCAAACATGACTGACTTCCACAAATGTAAGAAATCGCAGAGAGCAGCGTGTAGAAGGTCTTTCGTAGATGACCGGCAACACCCAACAGAAAGCCGAGAGAACAGATGCACGCTCCGCACATGTGCAACAGTGCTGGCAGACCGAGTCGCACTGCAATAATCAGATGGATAATATCACTTCCACCAAACCTTCCAAAACATATTTAGGATACAACTTCTTTTTTGTCACAACCCACACATGTATTCTACACTATTTGTGAAACACTGTCTTATTCTCATTTTTGCTCGCTTGAAGAAATGTATTACACTGAATATCGTTTTCATAAGAGATGCCGATGAATTGTGCCGTATTTTCAAAAGGCATTCACCGCGTGAATCTGTTTACGTCGGCTTACAAACAATAAAATGACGAGTATGTTTTTATGTTATCGGAAAAAAAATACTTACAGATTACAGCCAGCGACGCTACGCTAAAATCCGTCAAATCTTGGCGAGAAAAGAGAGGGTTCAGATGACATTGGTACTCAGACTCATATCCTGAAATGTTTATGTTCTGATATGCACGTATTATTTGCGTCAAAAAGATTACTTTTCGGGTAGTCCCCTTTTAGTATCATAATCCATTCTGTTGCAGTTAATAGAACATCTATCGTAAATATCAATATAAAAGTTTTTAATAATAAAAATTGGTAAAAATGTGTACTTGAAACTTCTTCTTCGGAGAACACATTTCCGGTTTCGTTCCGAAACTCCCGACAAACTTCGAAATACCCAGCGTTGTAATTATAGATCGTCTCCTGTAGAACAGTTAGTTAGCTAAGTATTCACTATATGAACGTGTGTGCTGTTCCTATGAAAAGTATTTCTGCATAGCAATGAATACTAAATTTGGTCATGAGAAGCAATTTAAGAGTGTGGTAAGCGTTATATTAACAAGTTCAAAAACGTTTCTACATAACTAGGGGGAGCTTTTATTTGAGTGTTCTTTTACTTCGACAAAATCAGCACGCACACCTTTCAGTGGAAATGAGAATGAGCACATTTGAGGATGTTTTACGCCATACTCCACCGACAGCACATTTTTTGATGTTTCGTATGTTCACGTGAAATTGTGCTTTCGTTCGCCAAATCAGTATGCAAATAAGCTGGCATAGTTGAAGCAAAAATAACTAAACGCTGGCCACGTTGACAGACGTTGTGTTGTTGCTAATGCTTCGCAGGGATATCTATTACTACACAAAATACTATATCAGTTATTTTGACATATGCACAACACCAACAATAATACATACTGACCTTATGTCAATTATTTACATATTTGGGTAAAAGCTCACGAAAGGTTCGCCATTTTCATTTGTTTTGTTAATGGGCCGCGGCTCGGTCAGGTGAACCCAATTGTTGAGGAAGACAGGGAAGGTTTGGAGCAGAATCACACAGCCGCCCATCGAAGCGGCGGCCGAGAACAAGATGTTGTCCGTGCAACGAGCCTCGATGAAGTACTGCAAAACATTCGGTCACGCAATCCGTACGCAAGGCAGAAAAATGGAAAGCAAAATTGTGGTTTCATAGATCACTACCGCCTCAACCAAGTATTCTGGCTAACCCCTTCACGTTTCTGATGAATTTTTGATCCAAGAAACAATTACTTAATTTTGTTTTCCACAATAGGAATTTCACAATTGGTAAGAATAAGTTTGAGGGGGAAAACCGTAAGTACTATGCCGGTACTGTAGTTATACATTCGAAATGAAACGTAAGTTTTTCCTTGTCATAAATAAAAAGTCGTACTAAAAATTGTGGTGATTGCAGCATACTATTCTCACTCTCTCTCGTTGTTTTTTCCTGCTGTTTACAATTTCGTTTGCAAAGCGTACAGAATGCGTGTTGGGATGACGCAATGCGGCTAGTTGACCTGACATTCTAGAATGTTCTTGTTGTTTCCACACTAGCGTAGCATA
>JACMIJ010000014.1:0-58323 GCA_014805365.1 Koerneria luziae | reverse complement strand
CCCCCCCCCCCCCACCACTTGGAGTGCCACCTGGTGTTGTGTCGTCATAATATAGAGCACCGTCTGGTGGCCACTACTTCCTGACTGTCATTTGTCATGTCAAGTGTCATCTCACTGAGTATCATCATGCCATGGAGTACATACGTGTCTTGCAGTACATTTTCTTCAGGATCTCAATATCGGTAGAAGCCATGTATCCACGTTGGCCGAGCAGCTTCAAGTTCGCTGCCGAGTTTACCTGCAGGGGAAGAGTATTATCATTACGTATCCTTACTGGATACTATGACTTCTATTCTATTTTATCCCAGCGTTTGTATGTTTTCATATAGGCGAATGACACATACACTGTGAGACTAACAATGTGTTTGATATTGGACTGACAAAAAGAGTTTTGCATGTGACGTCTGGACGAATAATGGATTAGCCGGCAAATAACAGATCGGGACAAGATAAGAGGGCCGAATGCAATTGACAATTTGACATATTACTGCCTTGCAAATGGAAAAAGAACCGATGCGGAAATACGTATTGATGACCACATAGCCTATAGCAGCAACAAGTGCAACAAGCAAGGCTGAGCCCGCTTATCTAATCAAGCTCACCCGAGCTTGACGTGGGCCCTCTATAGAAGACCGTTCTTCTAACCAGTAGTTATGTTTGTCCTTTTTAGAAACCCATTCATCTTGCCGGTGGAACCATGTGGGCTTTTTAAAGAAGTCCATTTCACTTACCAGTGGAATCATTGTTGGCTTCTTCGTATCGATGGCATTCGTGTACGCATTGTAGTGCATGATCGAGTCATAGGCGTATTTCACTCCGTACCTTCAAATGGCCGGAATTGCATCTCATTAAGTGTCAATGCTTGTTGTCAGCCCGTGGTCAGTCATTGGCTGTCATCATGCTTTATGATGCATAATCTGGTATGGCCTTAGGGACCAGAGGGAGGGACAGGGCATCGGGGTGTCAATTGAGTACCCGGGATGAACCCATTCTGTCCCTCCGTCCATCTTCCGTCCATTCTAGGTTCGGCTTCTGACCGAGGTTCGTCCTTCGTGCTCGACGGGTGCAGCCTGCACTCGGGAGATGAACCAAGGACTCGGCAAGGAGAGGGGGGGGGAGGGGGTGAAGGAGAAGAAAGTGGGAGGAAAGGATTGGAAAAGAGAGGAAATCAGAAATATAATTGGCAATAACAGACATTGGCTTAGCGAGAAACAAGCCATTTTTAGCATTTAGCATTTTCCTAACAATAAGTAACGGTTTGTAAATTTCCAGATTGTGTTTATGGCAAAAATACCCCAGTTATGATATTCGGTTGTAACATTATTTCAAAATTAAAACATTTTGTCTTCAGCTGTTTAAAATTATTTTTAGCAGATTTAATGGTAGAGAAGAAAAGGGTTTTTGCAAAAAGAACAAAAATAGAGGGCAATCAGCTGTGGCGAAAGATCATGTTGTGCGATGGATCTAATTGTTGCTCCCGATTGTCATCCCTTCTTTTTCTCGTGTTAATAAGTACGACACACGTGCATTCAATTGGATTCGGACAGAGAACAACTGGCAGATATCGAAAGGGACGAAGAGGGGAGAAGGGAGAAGGGGAAGATGAGGGAGGGGAGGAGGGGAAGACAAGGGAGAGGGGAAGACAGGGGGGAGGGAGACAAGGGGAAAGGGGAGACAGGGGACGACCACCACGGACCGAAGTGCAATTCGCAATCTATCGTCATATGAATAATTGATGATGTTCTCATTGATTCTCTCAACTATTTGCAGCTTATTCGCAAATATTAATTAAGCGATGATAAGATATTTGTTTCTTTGACGGCATTTCTTTGCTAAGAGAAATAGTAAAGGGAGGGAGCAGCCAACTGAAGGACACGGTCGAATCACTCACGTCGTGTAAAGCGTCGCGTCTGCAACCGCGAATTGGTCGTACTTTTGTGGATTCACGTTGCTCCAGTCAATCTAGAAAAACGACATTTTTATTCAGATGATTCCCTAATTGTAAGATTATTTTTGGCTTACACAAAATATAGCACATTTCAAGCGTTTTAGTGTTGCAAGCAAAGTGTTTGTCAACGAATGTCATCCCTCTTTACCCGGATGCTGTTGTCTCGATCCATGCGCAGATGTTGATGGTTGACGCCGAGTGCGTGCATCGTCTCGTGGATGGCGATTCCCTTGTTCTGTCCACATTGGAAGGACAAGTACACCGGATTCACGGGGGAAACACGACCGATGTGCGACAGACCACAACTGAACTGCACTGTCACGTCTTGTTGCTTTTTTCTACTGTTGCCTTCCCAAGTACTGTTATAGCAGATCTCATACTTCCACATGCAACTTCACATACAATGTTGGACTGTCGATCTTGATATAATTGATATGATATCCTTGTGGTGGAGAGGACATGTATTGGAACTTGATGCAAGTGTTCTTTTCTATTTCGGCAACCGCATCACGAATGTCCGTCTCGTCCCACGGTGCTGAAACTCGGGATTGGGAATATGTCTGGAGTTGTTTTCTCAGAGAATCTGAAGCATATGTATGTCTAGGGTTGCTCTTATCTACTTTACTAATAACATTTTGTTGACCTTCTTTTTAGTATTGCTTTTCATTGTGACGTTAAAAGGAGTATGGCATTTAGCAGGAGAAGATTATAGTAAATTAGGACGTGCCGAAGAGCCGTTCTAAGGATGAGTTCGGCCTAGAGATATCACTTGACTCTAGGGGGAAGATATATGACGGGACTTGTGACAGAGATCTGTCACATGGCAAAGAGTTCTCTTTCTTCTCAACTCGTTCTTGAGTATGATGTTGAATCAGAACACGGCCAGAGCACAAGCCGCTGGCTCCATCGGAGAGAGCAGCTGTCCCGTGCGGGGTCTTATGGGAGGAACAATCTATCAAACCGAGCTCGCCCCGCCATCTACTGGTTCTCCTGCTCACGTAGGTTGAGTGTAACTTGTACTCTAACATGCCAAAGTTTCGAGGTTGTATTATCTAGATGAGAAGGAGATACGATACTGGGATCAGGGGGCAGATCCCGTTGGGAGTCGTTACACTCCTTGGCAATTGTCTGATTCAGATGAGTGTCTCATGAATGAAGAACGAGACGGGGCCACAAGTGTTGTCTCTGGACTCCCTTTGGGGATCGCCCAGGGCATCTTTTTTTCTGTTTTATCTGCTTCAAAAACAAACACAGACCTTTGTTATGAAAGGTGTAATATCATTTGATAAGCAGATGTGACTCACTGACCAATGGATTCATCGAAGGTGTACGGAATCGGCCGGGAGAGGTCCCACTTCTCAACAAAATGTTCTTCGAAGAAGATACCGGCCCTGAATATGTTTGTTTGTTGCAGCTCGTATAATAATTCTTGCTATACAATGCAAGCACATGAACATTGAATTTGACTCAATACACGAGAAATCATACTGGAGACCTGGCAAAACCCTCATTATCTCTGGGCCTTTCCTTTTGATAAATCGATTAGCTTCATTTGAAACTAACAAGAAGAGCAAATATTGTAAAGGCAAAAATTGTGTAGGGTTTTTGACCTCTTGGACCGCGGTGGAGGAGAAATTGGAGCGTTCTGTGCACCACTCGGTGCTCCGTACGGGGATTCGCCGCCCCCGCTAAACAATGGTCATTAGTTCATGAAGAATCCTCTTATATTCGAAGCAATACATACAAACAATGCGTGGACAGAAAAAGTAGACGAACTCATCCGGAAGATCCTCGTCTCCTTCTGTATTCGCCTTGTCGAGGTCATTCAGGAGGATATTCAACTGAAATTGCCGTGTTCTACTCAAACACATTGATACTTTACATTGCTAATAGCAACTAGAAAAATAGGTATTTATACTGTATGATAATGATTTGGTAGACAAATACTTAAACAAGCCAACAAGAAACAGGAAGGTTTGCAAAATCCTGTTGATGAAGAAAAACCTGGTTTTCAGTGAGCAGTAGATCTCTCTCAAGGACACCGTCGTCTTCGGGGTCGACGTCCGAAGTCAGATTCGCTTTCTCGAGGAGCGCTCTCTGTGGAAGAATCACTTGATTGTGTACTCCTCCGTTGGAGTGCACCATTTTTGAATTGAAAATATTGTTACACTGTTTTTAAAACAATATACGATTTAATAATGTAATAATTAGTGTAAATGTGGTGTTTTGGTCCTTGTCTCACCTTGATTCGAAGCACGCGATCGAATCGAATCTCCACATTTTCGTTCGCATCCTCGTCGTTCAGATTGTTGTGTTTTTTCTCCCATTTTATGAGCTGGAAGGAAATCGAGGTATATCCGCCATTCATGGCATTCCTATCAATTCAATCAACACTTTTCTAACAATAAGCGTCATGGGAGCACATGTGATTGACAATGAGTGCAACGACTGTATTGCGTGCATGGTTTTGCAGCACAACGAGCCTCACATAATTGAAGCACTGAAAGAACAGCATGGACTGACATGATCTCTGATCTTGATCCGGCGATCGGATACTTCCTGTGGTTGTTCCCTGCAACTGATCCGCCCCGATCGACAGATATCCTGAATGCTCGAGGATCTTTCGTCTTCTTCTCTCCTTTTTTCCTTTTTGTCAGCTTCTAGGTTATCTTTCATGTGTTCCCACGGAAAAAACTCAACAACTGCCAACTGATGTAAAACAACAACGAGGTTCAGTTATTTTTGAGAGCAAACTATGTATTATGATTGGTGCTCATGGAAAGGCCATAAGCAATGAAAAAAGTCAGGTAACGTTAGACACAAATGTTTCCCTAATTGTAAGAATGACTCGCCTCGCTCTACTTAACCTTGCTTATATGTGTTCAAGGCATTCATTTAGACCAATATTAGCTAGTGGAAAAAAATTTTTTTTTCGAAGAATAAAGGATAGTAGTGGAAAAGTAATAGGCTTTTCACAATTTGCTGGTTCTCACCCTGAAGTGTTGTCCCGTTTCGGGGTCAGCGAAACCATAGCGATGATGTCGGTGGGAACGAATGTGATTGCGGAGATCCATTGGAATATCGCCGGCCAGCCAGTCTTTCCGATGTAGCCTCAAGTATATGTTCAACCATTGTTTTACTGCTGCCATAATTTGAGAACATTCACATGAATATCATGTATTCATATTACTATCGCTTGCTTATGTTTGTTATCATGAAATCATTAGGAAGACAAACATAGGAATCCGCCT
Source organism: Koerneria luziae (assembly GCA_014805365.1). Taxonomy (NCBI): domain Eukaryota; kingdom Metazoa; phylum Nematoda; class Chromadorea; order Rhabditida; family Neodiplogasteridae; genus Koerneria; species Koerneria luziae. The sequence continues at coordinate 53,124 of JACMIJ010000014.1, read as the reverse complement.
TCTCCGTTGTCGTCTCTCAATCACTTGCTGGAGGCTGTCGAAGTCGCCGAGTTCTGGGAACGCGCCATTTCTGAAGCAGTGGAATGTCTTTTTCTTTCCTAACAATAGGATGGAAAGAAAGTCGATGACAATTGGGAGTACATTCTGGATTTCTTTACTTTTTATTATACTTTTATTCTTTTAATATTATATTTTCACATCCTGGAGAAAAATGTGAACCTGCACTTGAAGTGGAAGGGGAACATCATGCAGAATTGCCTTGCGTGTTCCATCCATTCCTCGGGTCTCGGTCGACTTCCCATTCGAGCGAAGCGACGGAAGTTTCGAAAAGCCCAAGGCCTGAAAGTATCCTTCAACTTGAAGAACAATGAGTAGTTTTGATTTACAGCTTACTGTCACTACAAACATCCTACGGTCACTTCTTATATTCATCTACTGCTTCCATGCGTTTCCATTTCGGTTTTTCCCAATTCAAACATTGTTTTTAGCTGTGCGAATATTACACGATAGGTATCACAGCTTGCTCATAACCTCTTTACCTCTTTAATAAATACATTCACAAAATTCCAATCCTATAGAAGTCACTTATTGTTAGAAAATGAAACTGCTAGAACGTGTGGAGTGAAGACGACAGATTATCACCTTGAACAGGAACTCACCCATAGAGTCGTCGATGTCTGCGTCCAAACGGACGTTCATTCATGGCCATCATCACTTCCTCCCTTCTCACAAATCCAGGACCGGGACCTCCGAATCCTCCTCCTCGTGGGCCGAATCCACCTGGGCCTCCAAATCCACGTGGACCACCAAATCCACTTGGACCACCTCCGAATCCTCCTCCCCGTGGTCCACCCGGACCGGGTGAGAATCCTCCTCCTCCACTCTCGAATCCTCCTTGTGTTGGTTCCGGTGCCGGTTCGGGTGTTGGAGCAGGGAGAGCTCCACCTCGGGCGATATGTTTCTCTGTGGCACCACCACGAGCAACGTGATGTTCGCCGGCTCCCGAGGAACCTCCGGGACCGGGTTGGCTCACTCCTCCTCCTCCTCGTTCGGGTGTATTTCCATTTGGATCGGGACCCACGGACCCTTCAGACCCTCCATTACCACCTCCATTGTTTCCTTCCTGTCCTCCTCCATTCCATGCCCCTCTTCCCTCTCCTGGTCCTCCTCGACCCTCTCCTCCTCCTCGACCCTCCCCTCTTCCGAATCCCGGCCCTCTCCCTCCTCCCTCAAAACCGCCACCTGGTCCAAAGCCATTATTGCCCTGCCATCCGAAGCCTCTTCCAAAACCTCTAAAAACTTTATGTTGTTCTTTTACTGGCATATGACTTTTTTCATTGGATGATATCATTTCAAATCGGAAGAAATAACATGTGTAATAATACGAAAGTAATTAAAAGAGATAAGTGCATACTGGCTTGATGTGATTGAGCAAAGTGAGAGAAGAAGGATGACGACAGTCGGGGACGGCATTTGGATGGTGAAGGGAGGGGAAAGGTTTCCGATCGAAGATACCATCAATGGGCGAACAATTCGACGAACAATGTCCATTTCTCTTTAAAAGCAGAACCAATCGGGTTCAGTGTGACGGTTGTTTTTGCCTACACAGATGGATCAGTATTTTTGAAAATGTCTGGCCTATTGTCTTGCTGCTTGTAAAAAAAATGGACAGGTTATTGGTCTTAAAACGGTCTAAGCTGTATTAAATTATAGTTTATTTATTTTTAGGATAAAGATAGACTAATTGGCCTTGGCCTTTCTTTTACATTGTTGGCTGATACTCTGATCTTTCTCAGCATGATTTTCTGCACTCAACAATTGTGTGAGCAAATGAATAAATGAATCATTGTTTCGTGTGCAAAGACACAAATACGACAATTCGTTGTTTTCTCATGAAACCAGTGAAACAAATTGAAAATGTGACAGGAAAAGAAAAAAAAAGTTGTCTATGGGGACAGTGAAATATTGCATGCAATGAAATAAACACAAACGGTCATGGATAGTATACGCATATTTAATGTTACCATAGAAAGTAGTTTCAATTGTAATAAATATCAAGCTATGTATATTTTGTAAGCACGTATATTTACAAGTACCAGTACACTAATTCTAATAATGATCGAGTAGGAAGTTTCTAGGCTACTCGTTTACGTACTTTATCCATAAAGTTCTCTGCAACCTTTTCGTATAGGTTTTTGCACGCCATGTTGAATCTCCAATTGTAGCCTAAATAAAGCATTATAATAATAACTTTGTAACAACACTAATTCGTATTGATCTAACAACAAGAAGGCATATTCCTTAGCTTTTTTTTCTAACAACAAGAAGGCATATTCCATTAGGAGCTTTTCAAGAAATCATATGTAATACGCTTTGTGCTACATATGTTTGCGTGAAAAATTTTGTAAAGGGATTTGGCAAAACGATGTTGCTTTGCAAAACTCAAACTGTGCCTACATTTAATTTTATAGCCTAACATCAACGAATTCAAACCTTCTTTATAGCAAAATCCGGCAAAAATTCTCTTGAGTGTTTGGAAGCAGGGAGGGCATCCCTGTTTGTCGAGACACAGGACGGAACATTTCTTTCGAAAACATTCCCATGGCGAACGAGTCCGAACCTGATCAGACAGACATCCCTTCGTGCACGATTCGAAGTCCGGGCACTCGCCATCTGAAGGATCACATTTCATAACTTATACTTCTAAAGCATTCTAAGATAATTCTCGTTGAGCCCATTGCAAGGCATCTTGTGTGTGATAAAACGTCATTGTTGCCAATGTCAACCTAACAATAAGAATTTTGTAGTTTGCTCAGTAAGTGAAAGTAACAAAGCAGTTGTACTGAGAGTGACTTTCCCATCATGAGGTTTGCGACAGCTTTCGACACATCGTCTATCACTTTGTGAGATATTACTAACCAGTGGCCTCTGCCATATTTCAACCACATTCGACCCCGTGGTCAATGATTCTCTATGCAACATCCACGAGGAAGGGACCAGCTGAGTCGCACAACTAGATGGACGCCAGTTGATATGCACTACCAGGTGTCATTACTCGTCAAGACTATGAACTTCTAAAGAAAGTTCTCGATGACATCAAAGCGAGCATTTGAATATTGTTTTGTTGCAGTGAAGAGTACCGATCAGCCATACGATAAGATGCACATGTGCTATGTCTTATCGTCGCCCATCATCGACATTCCCATACTTAACTCGCTGCACCGCCAAAGCGCAGTTCGACAGGGAACAATCGACTTATGGCTAAATATCAAGAAATTGCCCATGGTTCGTTGCACTATAAGTCTCCAAGTATCATCCTTTAAAGACACTAATTGTAAGTACCAGCATAATAATCCTAACAAGTTGTTGTCAATGAGCATACCGGTATCCTTGTCCATGACGATGTTCCTCGTCTGCTCGACGATATACCGACAGCTGTCACATCCCATGCACAGATCGTAGCAGGAAGGACCGTACACACAACCAAAGTTGGACCGGTTGATCATCTTCGCGATTAGCTGTAACTTCCTTATCAAGCAAGTTAGATTCTGGTTGGGATTGACAGAGATATCATATTCATATCCAGTGGCAAGCAGCAAGGAATTCTGCATAATATTGTCTTGTTAGCTTATTGTTAGTGAAAATGCTAACAATAAGATTCGGAAATTATCATTCATCGAACAAGCCATCTTTTATATTATATAATAGTTCAAGTAAGTATATACTTAATGCTGTACAACACTTTCAAATGAGATGTTTGTTGTCCGATCAGATGGAAGCTGATGCGAAACCCCCGTGACTAACTAACAACTGCCAGCGAAATTCCTGTCAGTATTACATATGACGGTCAAATGGCGGACCACAGGTGCTAACAGATCAACAATCAGTACTGGCTCCTTGCAAAGGGAAACTCACGTCTTCTTCGTACACAGCATTCGACGTATTCGCTTCAAATCGAACACACTTCTCCACAGCACAAACCGCATATTCTTGGCATGGAGTAAGTGATTCCAAGGGATCGGCAAACAACAGAAGAAGAAGCAGAAGGGAGAAGCTCGTTCCGATGGGGAAGATGGACCACGATGGCATTGCAATTGCACGGGGAGATATGGCTGTTGTATTGAAATCTCCCTCTTTAGGGTCAAGAACCAGTTTAACATGAACATATGCTTGACTGGAAATGAACACGATCCACAAATACTTCTACTTTGTTTGGAGAATGGCTATCAAACACTTTGCAGGTACACTATACATGCATTCACAGACAAGCGGATGCAGAAGACATTATTTTGATCATGAAAACCGCTTCTTGTACGTTGGAAGCACAATTACATTGATTACTCTTTCTTTTTTGCTAGGTTTTCTCTCTACAACGAATATCGTGTTTTGAAAGCAAAAAACTACAACTTTTGCATAATTTCAAGAATAAGGAACCCAGTGTCACAAGAACGGGTTTCTTGTTAAAATTACGCACTAATGGGATACCGAGAATATACGAGCTGATCTTCTTGTCAGGGGAAATCACAAGTGGAGAGCTGCAGTACACCGCACATTGATGCAGTGGTGCAGAACCTAGAACCAAACGTTAGAATGTTTTTGCCAAGTAATGCAACATGTTTGTTGTTCCAAAGAAGTGTGAGACCTTTCACGTAATCCCACTCTTTGTCCAACTCCTTTTTATGCAAGAGCGAAGGCGCCAAAAACGAGTCCGAGACAGATTTGGATCGAGAGGAGAAAGGAGAAGATCACTCAGCAGGTGAAATGGTAGGCGCCCAAAGAACGTTCCACTTATTCCGAAGATTCGAACACTTGTTGACATAAACAAATGAGCCATCGTTGGTCTTTGTATGAAGAACTGTTTGCAATGACAATTGAGAATGTCCCCATAGGAAGCATATCAAGCAACTGAAGGGAAGAAGATTGGATTGCCAGAATATGATTGCCTCGTGCAATTGTGTCCGAACCTGCAATCAGACAAACGAATATTTGAATAATCGTATTTGGTGGGAGGAAAGGAATAACAATAAGGTCCCAGAACTATTTTTCCCTTCCATGTCTATGGTCCTTGTTACTATTTGCAGCATGAATGCTTTATCAGTGACAACAACTCGAGATATCAGCTAACTGCTGCTTCATGTGTTTTTATGTCATTATGCTATCGCATATAATTTGAACGTCGTCGTTGTTTTTATGTATAGTTTTGTATATTGACTCAACTACTAATAAAGTATAAACATAATACAACCACCTTCTGTTAATATTGATTACTGTAATGTCCAGGCAGAAAATGATGCGACACAGCAATCTGCTAAGAATGGTGATAACGGCATGGGTCCACTCTTGCCTTTTGACGCCATAACGGCATTCCGGAGTTTTCTTTGCTTGAGTACTGCAACAACAACGCTAGTGGAGCTTCGCCTCATCCATTTTTCCTTCGTTCTTTTTTGTAATATTTGAATGAGAGTTGTTTTAATCATATTGTTAGGGTTTCCTTGTCAGCTCATTATGATAATTTGGTTGCTCTGGGTAGTTCCATTGTTTTGAAGTCGTGTTTTTCCAAATTGTGGAAGCTTACTTGAAGAAGAGATGCACAGGTAAAACAAGAGATTATGATGTCCGATACATGTAAGATCACCGTTGCATACTGAATCCTCATTGTTGGCAGAAAGCATCTATAATATAATATGATCATTACAAAACCAACAATATATGTGACTGTAATATGTTGACATCCGTTTGTTCACAGCCAATGGAGTGTCTTATCAGAATGTCTCCTTCCCTGATTATTTTGTCTTTCGCGAATATTTGTTCGTCGTCCAGGCAACGCACAATCGCAAAAACAGTTGACTACTATTATATTTTTCTTATTCCTTTCCTTCGTTTATTATCACCGCACCTATTCAGCATTTCTCATTGTACCTCACACCTGAAGGCACTCTTTAATATATCTTATTGTTAGTTCTTTAAAATCTTTACCGCAGTTGAACCTGCATACTTATAATCCTTTTTTTCATGATTTTCATCATTGCTCTCTTTCCATTCATGAATATGTAGTCATGAATGTAATTTGTCTTACTTTCTATTTTATATGTAATCTCTTTTCTTCATTACTTCCCTATATAACTCTGTCATACAGACAGTAAGTTGCTTCTGGTTATGGTTGCGTTGTCATGAGTTGGATGCCGGAATAGACACGCAATACGCATGGACAAACATCGGACGGGGAATGGCATCTCCGAGGCAGAGAACACAAGCACAGTCTGTGCCCGGAGCACGGTCACTACCCGTTCCTCCTTCTTCTTACTTTTGTTTTCTGTTTTACAATTACTTTTTCTACTTGCAATGTATTGCGTTTCTGCTCACAATGGCAATTTTCGTAAAGGTTCGCATACTTTTAATCAAACACAACAATAAATAGTTGTAAAATAATTTTCATGAAGAGAATGAGTCTTAACAGTAAGCTTTTCAAAACTATTTTGTGCACATACAAAATTTGTAAAACCATTTTGAAGCACGTGAAGTGGTCAACGTATCTGGCCATTGTTCTCCGTATTTGTTTCTTCTCTGGGCGCATTAGTAATTCGCCCGCTCTGTCTCATATTTCAGTCATGTTTTGATTGATATTTCGGGTGGTTCGAGTATAATCAGTCTTGTTGTGGTTTGCAGGATGTGCTGCTGGGAACGGTTCACCATTGCCAGTGTCAAGCTGGATGAGGTTTGTTCCTTCTCAATCATACTCTTTGCAATATGAAATATTCCCTTTTGTAAGAACTTGTAGGTTAACATTTTACGTAATTTATGTGATAGAAATAAGAAGAACATACTCATTTTCAGTAGAAACACATTTTACGATATAATCCCAGTCTGTATCGATAAAACCAACCTATGCTTATTGTCAATTTTTCAACGGTTTCCTATGAGCCAAGGAACGAACCTAAGGTTTTCTAAATATAGTGTCCACGTAATATGGACACAGGATGCGCTCGCGTATTTCTCCTCGGCGCATTTCCTGTCACTTGATACTTGGAATTGACAAATCTGTCATCTGACGCTTCGATGCCCAGTCCCATCGTTCTGTTAGTTTATCGATAAAACGACCATGATAAGGTTTTGATCATGCATTTTTGCTGAGGGACTTTTTTTGTGCGCACCATTGCGAAATCAAGGGTAATAGGAGAAAACAAGGATTGAATTAATTGTATGCAATAACTAATGCCTATGCTAATGTTACCATATCATGGAGAAAAAGATTAGTATTATTTGAATGCAAAGGGAAGAAGAAGCTATGTGTGGTTACGCCACGGGGAGAGAGGGGGTCCTGCGTTCTGCGTAGTGTTATTTGTTTGTACATCCGAACTTCCTCGCTGTCTGGTTTGTCAAAACAACGGCAATGAGGAAATACATATACATAGCAACATATACATAGCAAGATTAATAGGTTACAAAATATAATACTTTTCAGAAGATAAATGAGAGGTCGCTGGTGAATATTCCGACGAGATACTGGCAGCTCTTCACCATTTGTACATATTCACACTTCTTTCTTGCTGTACGTTCCCTGTTCTTCTTTTGTCTTATTGTTAGGAAAGGCGAATGGGTCCAGAGAGCCAGGCAATTCATTCCAGGTGTTGCTATTCGTATGCGGTTGTGTGTGTTTCTGTCTGGGAATGCAATTCTCGGTTATGTACCAGGAAGTCAACTGTTCGGATGGTACGAATATTTGGATTCCGCTCCTCAACTTGGTAAGTCAACTGACACTCAGATCTCTCAATTTGTTTTGTAAAAACACTATAACTTATTGCTGGTTATATCGTAATTCCTTGCCTTCTCACGTTTTCGATGATGATAATATTAATGTCAAAGTGTTTACCCAGTGCCTCAACTCTCTTAACCCTTCCATCCTAGTTTCAAATAGCAATATTCGTTGATCATGCTTTGTCACAATACTGTCTCTTATTGTTCCCGATTCTTACAACTACATTGATAATATGGATTTCAGATTGCGTCCTTCACGGGTTTGTTCACGATCCGCACGGTGCACTTCCACTGGCCGGCCTTCGTGTTGTGTGTTGCCCTCTCACTGATCGTCCCCTTCAATCTCATCGTCTCCATTGACTTGGCCGTCGCTGCTGGACGGTCAGTTATGCTAACATTAAATAATGTATCATAGATTTTTAGTTTATGTGCTCGTAGAAATTTTTTTAGTAACATCTACTTTCTAAGCACAATTGAAATGCTTGATATGATCAAATGAGATTACAACTTATTGTTAGCTACGTGGACACAACATAAGGAAAGGTTCCTGTAGAACCAGCTTGAAACGCATTGTTAGTAGGTGTGAAAGACGATCACAGGGAAGTGCAATCTGAACAAAGGAGGTTAGAGGGAACGTGTTAATGGGCAAGTTGGCCGGGTTGAGTATGAGTATATTCAGTTGGATGGGATACGCGGAGGATCCGTACACTGCGAGTGTCGGCACGTGGGCATTCAACTACGCATACATGGACATCGGACTCGCATTCGTCGCCATGTTGAATAGTCGGTTATTTTCCATCCACACAGAATACTTCCGCATTACCAAGGGTCGTTTTATACAAAGCAAAGCCCCCACTATCAAGAAAGAACATATCTTACAATCATTTACAACTGGAGACTTATCCTTTCTCTTTAGACGTTGCTTGCCTGATTCTTCTCGCGATCTTAATCAAGTTCTGGTGTCGTCACCCGCGTACACTTCCCTTCAACAACAGTCCATCGTCCTCCACTATCTCTGCTTCCTGATGTCATCATATACGTGTGTGTATGTGCGCCTATAACACTGTCTACTAATTGTAAGACGCCGCCTGTTACAGGAATTACACTTGTTGTTAGCATTTTGTATTTCAAAGTATTTCTAATATTTTTATTTTTGTATTTATTCTTTCCTAATTGTTTCACCCGGTCATTCCTTCCATTCCCTTCCTTATTCGGGTTCTTCCATTCCTCTTACTTACGGGTTCCCTACGAGTCACCTCCTCCATACCATGTACAACCATCACAAAGTATTATAAATGTTATTACACAGTATGTAACATAACCATATTATATATTTCAATAATTTACAAACATGAGAGAGGCCCATGACTAGACCGACAAATTACAAGGCGACACCGTAGAAAAGAAGGCAATCGAGAGAAAAAATGGGAATCGCATATTGTTCTTCTTGTAAAATGGCTATTTTTGGAATTTGACAATACTCAAAAACACAATGACACTTTCCACTTGGAAGAACACAGGCAAACGGTCCATGAACAGAAGAACATGTGATCCCCATAGAGAACTCTCGATACAACAAATGCAACATACCCAGAAACGGGGGAGAAAACAATTCTTATGGAATGTATTCCGAACAATTCCCAATTACACGAACCAAGACACACAAAAGGCCTGGATTCCTTTTTCGTCTGCGTCTTCGCGAACAACAGATACCCAGACATTTGAATGCCGGTAAAGGAGATTCATAACCTCCTCGACCAAAACTGCACTTATCTCATAAATTCAGAAAACGGAGAACATAGACAAAGACAGAATACTAATTCAGTGAATGAGTGAAAATAATAATATTATCATTATTATATGTGAGAAAGCATAAAACAAAATGATACTGACCAAGAAAAGGGATGGTTCTCACAAAAGCAAAGAAACTCTGTAACTTCAAGCACTTAGGAAAACTTTGGCAATGTTATAAAAGAGCTGTGGAGCAAATAATAACTAGTAGTAATAATAAAGGTAGTAATAAAAAGTTGGCGAGTAAGGGGTCCGCCCGATGGATTCCCTGTTGTTCGAAACTCTAGTAATCAACAAATGCATTTTTGCACGAACGCCATTTTTCCGCAACGAATCAACGAGAGATAAAGTGGAAAACGACGTGGGTGGCACTGGCATTCTACCGATTCATTCTAACACCTGCCCTGTGCGGAAGCGCTTTTCAGTTTCCGCTTGCGGCCAGACTCTTCTTCGCAGCGACGATCAAGTAGTACAGAGAGGCGAGCGGCTTCGCGCAGCGGAGGAACGGATGGGTCAGCAACTGACACGCCGACCAACGGTTGTCCACCGACACCTCCAGGCACGAATCGATGAAGTCCTGCAAAGATCGAAGAACATGTCAACTATCAAATGATATCTGAAGAAAGAAGAATATCCTACTCTGCATAAAACAAATTCGACAATCGAAAGCGCATAAGACAAGTTTCTCTTGCAAAGCTACCATTGTGCATCAACTATAAAAAAATGAATATCATCAGAAAGGAGACAGAATAATAAGCCAAAGTATACCTTGAAAGCAGGGGAAAGCTGCTCTCGTCCACTAAAATCTGGTTTCCCGTTCGTTGCTATTAAGTAGATCGCCTGAAATGTTACTGCTCATCCATGTTACCTTACAATTGCCTTGTTGCATCAAATTATACTAACTAACATTTGCATTGTTTTATATTCATTCAAAAACGTGCCCTAAACAATATCCTGTTCAAGTTCTGATTGATTGCATCCAGTGCCGTACTTGAGCAAAAATAAATGATAACGTACCCTCAGGGGATTCTCCTTGAGATAGGGAGGTTCACCTTCGACCATTTCAATGGCCATGATGCCCAATGACCACACATCCACCTTCGGTCCATACTGTTTCCGCGTCACGACCTCCGGCGCCATCTGTAATCAACAATTTATTTGCCGTTTTTCAGAAAAAAATATCAAAAAACCCATAACAGACACAGCATCTTTTCCAAAATAAGCGCAAAGCCATACCCAGTAGGGAGTGCCGACCATGGTGGTCCTCTTGTTTTGCTCGGGAGAGATTTGGGCGCAAAACCCGAAGTCGGCTGAAAGGCAACAAGTTCACAATATGAAATGAGTAGAAAGACGAAATATTACTTTTCAAAAGAAGACCAAATGATCAAACAAAATATGAGACAAAACATACTCAATTTCACCGATCCATCCATTCCTAACAAAATGTTGTCTGACTTGATATCGCGATGGATAACATGCCGGCTGTGTAGGAATTCGAGGGCTTGTAAGACCTGAAAAGTCAAGATGAATAAAGGGAAACCTTACTATCTATCATTCCTTATGAGGTAGCAAACGAGTTCAAAACTACTACGACATGATATTTTATAATTATAAGACCGGCTAAGTGTGCTTGCAAGTTCTGCTTATAAACTGCATCATATAAATTAAAACACAGCAGTTGAGTTTCAAACAATCAAGACATTGCGTTTCGAAAACGCATTCCATTACCAATTGAGCGTTTTCAGTAATTGAAAGATCAAAATAATAATATAAACATTACTTTGTATCCGATACAACATACCTCTCTACAAACAGCGGCGATCATTCCCTCCTCCATCTGACATTCGGTGACGACATCGGTGAGGGGACCACCCGGCAGGTATTCCATCACCACCCACAATTCCTCCCCCACCAGATACGAATCGAGGTAGTTCACGATATTCGGGTGTTTGTTCTCACGCATCACCAGAATCTCGTTGATTATCAACTCCTGGAAGATCAGGAGTTGCCAGAGGGCAAAAATTGTTGGAACAATCAGCTCTACTCACATCTAACAATGAACTCCCTACATTAAAGGCCAACCAAGGGACTTCCAGAATATTTAGCGGTAAGAGAAGAAAGATGAGAATTCATGGAAGCATGCATTCGTATACATATAATATTTTCTCATAATAGCAGGGCGAACCTTCTTCGGTTGTTCCTTGAGATTCATTTGTTTGATGGCGACCTCGGCCATCGTGGAGATCTCGATCGCCGTGTACACCGATCCGGACGCACCCGAACCGATCTTGTCCACCTCAACACAATATCTTACTTGTGCAAAAAACAAAAATAAAATAAACAAACAGACATAATCCACAACGCCTACAAATAGGAAATTATGCACATACTCGACGGTTTACCGTAATATGTATGCTATTCTTTCAAAATATTACACAACAAATATATTACCTTCTTATACTTCTTGTCGGGATTGCCGATAGTGACGATAGTTCTCAGTTTGGCGAGGACCATCGCATCGGTCATCTTCTTCTTCCCGCTTTTCCCTCTGGCCGTCACCCCGAATTGTCCTCCCGACACCATTTCGATCTGAGACGGAATCTCCTCTTCCTCTTTCGGCTTCGTGTAGATCGAGAGAGTACGTGCAGGACGGTCGGGAATTGGGGGCGGGGCTTCCGACGGTGCTGAAGCAGACGAGACCAGCGACGGAGGAGGCGGCGGGGCGTATGCCTATAAAACATTTTAATAACCAAATAATAATACAGTGAGGAACATCAGCAAACTTTGTCTGCGACTGGATTCTCACAAAAGGAAAAAATAAATTACACAAAATATAGAATGTCATATTCAACTCAAACAAACAGCCAACACCTTTGTTTTTAAACATCCATATAAGTTAATATATGGCAATTGTTCATTGATGTGTCTTACCGGCATGCTGGTCCGTTCTCCAGAGGAGGGCGAGGGTGGCAACGCCTTCTGTGATGGAACACGCACTCCCGATGAGGATGACAATGCCTGAATAATACGAATAGGGAAATATTCTATCAAAGTATACTAATCTAACATAAATAACTTAAAAACTAAAAAATTGTCAAGCACATACAACAAACAATATTTCGAGAAAATCCTTGGACCCAGACCGTCAGTGTAAAGAAAATGAACGGATAATATCGAGAACGGCGGATCCAACTAACTCTCTCTGACAAACTAGCACTTCTAATCTAGAACGACGTGTGTAATGTTTTGTTCGCAGATATACAAAATAAGGAACACATTTTTCTAGATTCAAAAGGAGCTCATGGCAGACGAAAATAACATACCTTGTGCAACTGTCCATACGAGGCATTGTTTGTATGATGGGGAAGGGACGAGGTGGAATATCCCTTGTGTCCAGCCAGAGAAGTGTACACCGACGACAACGGAGAACTCCCTTCGAAGTGCTCCGCCTGCAACACGTGAGGAAGTCATTCCCATGTTTAGATGCAGAATGAATACTACATTGATTAAACCACGGTACACCATGATCCCTTCCCGTTTGGGTAACCAAATGCCAGTAAGAACTAATACAAACCTGCAGCCACTTCTCGACGGGCTTCGTGTCCCTCGTGTAGTAGTTGAGTGCGTCCAGCACAGCTTGCGGATTCTGCTGCTGCTCCAACTTCGAGATCTGCGAATCCTGCAGCAGACGCGCCCATTCGATCGGCATGCCCTGAAAACCATTCAGTTAATAAGATATACAAAATACGGTACTCTTTAAAAACTGTTGTTTCAAACCACCGAATATAAACCAATACATATCATGGATTCGATATTGCACAACATTCTCACAAAACCATACATAAAAATAAACTCGTCTTTTTCTTAATCATACTTTAACAAAAAAAACATTATTTGCATTGATCGGCTTGTTGTCATTGTCATCACCGACACTATGTATTTCTCCATTTGTCCAACAGAAAACCATGACTCAATGAGCGTGAGAACCGAGTATTTAACAATACACTCATAACGCTATAACACAAATCGGAAGTTTGGACGCATTACACATTATCAAATAATACTATTAATAAACATATTTCCAATATATAACCATTTCATTAGTTTTTACATGGAACATTTCTCTATCTTCTGTATAAGCTGTCACAACAAGGCAAGCTAATACATTCAACACTAACAGCAGGCAGTCAACGAACGATAAATGTGAAATCACTATGAAGCTTTCACGACTATCATCATTCTAATATTCCCCCATAAATGTCTCTTCTCCAACAGAAAACAGTAAATAATCTTCACAAAAGAAGAAGACAAAAGGAAAAAGAGACCGACCGTGAACTCGCCGGTGGTCGAATCGTATCCGACATGGAGAGTGTGTTCGAAGTTGCTCGGTTCGGAGATGACGGGTTTGTCGGAGACGCGTTCCTTGTCCTTCTTGCCTATACGCAACATCTTCTCACTGACTCATCCCTCCCTTCCCCTTTTTCCCCATCCACTGCCAAATCACCCTTCTTCTGACGAACAAACGACACCCAATCACAGAAGAGAACTAACAACAATAACAACTACCTAAATACTACCATAATGGATACTGTTAGTAACCACAGAAGAAAAGAGTTCTTCTGTGCTTGTGCGGAAAAATTAACATTGAAAAAGAACAAATCAGTTTTCTCATCAAAAATAGAAATTCAAAAAATTACATAAACATAATACAGGTAATTCTTTGAGTAATGGGACGTACTTTTGCCAGAGAACGGATTGCTCATGATGATCTTATTCTTCTTCTTGGACTCGGGAGGTTCCCTGGGAAGGGGTTTCAGTCCAACCAGATTCGGATCGCGATTGGATGAGCCCGAAGAGGAGAATCGAAGCGGGGGAGGAGGAGGCTTCTCCTCCAAGTACGGTCTCATCCTCCCCGACTCAGTGGATACGAGCCCCTATGAGAAGGCGATCTGCAAGTATACACCAATCAAACGTTGAACGTCCGGCAGACAATGAAGAGCGCAACACGCAAATGCCATTTGCAACAATAAACGGGTATGGGGAAGAAGTACAAAAAAATATAAAACTTCACTGAAAAAAAGATCACCCTGCTATACTGCCAAAGATGCGAAGGCAATCGTAGAAGAAAACGAGACTAACGAAGGAACACGGAAAGATTAAGTCAGCAAGAGATCAAAGACCTAAGATCGGACACCAAATAATGGGAAAGCAAACATGATTATATTTATACACAAAAAAGTTCCATTCCACTATATCATTAACGGGTGATCATCTAATAATGTTCGACAGAAGCTTCCCCAAATATTGGTTGTCTACCGGGATGCCCTAATGACTAAAAAAAAATCCCAAATCAGGTACTCCAATGTTCGCAATACCGTGGTTGTAAGACAGCTTACACAACGTCATAAAGAAAAGAATAATAGGATATATGGAAATATAGTGAATAATAAACAAGGGGTATATGGTATGTACAATGAGGCAAAATGACGAATCGCTCATATAAAACGAGCACGTACACTCTTTGCAAAATGTCAATGCGACAAACAATTTCAAAGAAAGAAAAACGGTTGTAAATCCAGTTCTTTTACAACTGCTCAACTTAGAATTAGGAAGAGGAAGTCAGCGATCAGAACAATTCCTGTCAAATCAGTCCTGATCACATAGCAAATCATTGATCTTCGGATGACAATGCGCCTCGAAATGTGATGAGTCACCAAGAGTTCCATTTTGACTGTCATAAAAGAGGTTAAGATGTGTTTATGAGGCAAAACTTCAACAATATCTCATCTAATGCACAATAAATGGCTAATAATCAACAATTTGTGTAGCAGTCACAATTCATACCCGAAAGTATTCCATAACCGTCCTTGTGAAATAGGTTTGTTTCATGTGTCTAGAATAGGAACCTTCTGCAAACAACATAAAAGAGAAAATCGGAACATACAGGGGATATTCCCTTTCCTGCAATCAAGCAAAATGAAAAAAAGAAAATAAGGCAAGCCAAAGAAACAAAAGAAGATAAGGGGCTGAGAAACAAAATCCCCAAAACGAAATCAATTTGAAATTCTAGTTCATTTCGTAGCAGAGAAAAATGAGAACCGTGGATACCCATATACAAAAATTGTATGAAAACGGTGAGTTGAAAAAGTGAAGCAAGAACACGACCAAAATACGATTTCCCCATAGGAACTCAATCAGAAAATGAGTGAGGATTGGGAAAGACAATGAAGAATGAGAGGAGAGGAAATGAGGAGAATGCAGTTGGCGAGAAAAGACGAGATCGGAGGAAATTGTCTCAAATCCGATTCAAAACAACAATTGTCTTCGAAAAAATGCTCGCCGTAGCCGTTGCTATTTGTGTCCTTTCGAATTCTGGGAAAGTGAACCTCGTTGCCAGACACTATGCTGTCAGTACATTGACTACGGTAGTATACTGTCAGTGACAAATGCAACAATCCGCATGTGACGGTTGACAGATAGGAAGGATCTCCTCTATTAGACAAAACACACGAGCGTGCATATAAACGAAGAATTATCTCTACCAAATTAGCTGTTCGTTCTTTTGAGCCGCAAAAAAACAAAAAGGAAAATGAGTAAGAAATTTGGATGGTGAATACCTTGAAGTACCTAAAAGCAAAAAGTTAATAATGGCTGCTACTGTTTATAGCGAAAAAGGTAGTAAAGTGTAGTCATATTTTTAAAAAACCGAAGCGCATCATTGAAATGTCAATTAGCAGGCATAGTGCTATTTTTCTTACCTTTCTTAGTAAATGAACAGTGGAAAAGCTTTTACTGGCAATAATTTACTATTCTGCATATTTGTTGGTGTTTTTCCAAGCACACAGAAGGGGGGGAGCTAACACTACGCTCCTGAAATCAAATTCAAGTGGTGTTCGCCGGAAAAGATAACCTTGTATTCTAGATATGATGACAGCTACTGGAAACAACTTTTTGCAGGTTTACATTGATCGAGAAAAAAAGTCATGTCAAAAGACCCAAAAGAAGAAGTTGGGTGACAATGGTGCATATTAGATTAGCCTTTGCTGTGTGGTCAGGGAGAAGATTAGTGAATGACGCACCGAATAGCATTCCACCAAATGCACCAACAAGAGCCGAAGGAACAACTCGTCCCAACAAGAGCTTCCCCCTTTTTGCCTTGTGAATTGTCCGGTTCGCACAATTGTTCTAACATGTCCATTTGAGATTTTCCCCGGGGAACGAGTCATCGGCAGCAAGTCATTCGAACGCTTCCAAGGGAGTTCCATCGATCTCCACCACTTCCAATCACTACTTCGTTGCATATGGTATAGGTCTATCCATACAGTTCTGTAATACTTTACGTAGTCCGAAAGAAAGAAACATCTCCGACACCTTGGGCGGGTCATAGTATATCTGCCCCCAGGGTGCGCTCGTCTTGCAATCTTCTTGCACTACAAGTGTGTCTCGGGTGACGTCGATATATTGTCTTGTAAATGATGAGTGTATGGCCGCGCATCCATCACACCACCCCGCTCTACCCCCCCTCCCCCCACCCACATCTCGGCCTGTCCTATCATCCCTTTATCAACACCCTGTATTCATAGCCCCTGGCTACTTTAAAATCTGAACCATCAGGCACAAGCAGGACCATTGTGCACTAAAATCAAGGGCGCAAAAATTATTAATATCATATCGTATTACAATTTGAACATTGAAAATCAACATTAGCCCAATTGAGCAAAAATTATGACTGGAATGTAAACATCGTGTGTCCGAGACTGCTTGGCTACCAAAAGAAGAACATCTAGCATTCGTTAATGATGACCAAACCATAATATCACTCTGATCTCCAAACTATCTCCATGATCCTATTCGAAAAATCACAATGAGATCTGGATCGCCTTCCAATACGAAACATCACATTGTAAGAACATTCCTCTGATCGGATAAAAAACACCAACCAGTGACAATGTTTGATGCCGGGAGATTTATTCCTCCAGAACCTTGGAGAGAATAATTTATAATTTTTTGGCATTCATATTATTCTATTAGTCACCACGGTGATTGAAGACGTCAACAAACTCCTATCCTAGGTCCTATTCTATTGAAAAAACTCCTACTCTAGTCAAAATAAGTTAATATGTACCTAACAATAACCACGAGTTATTGCATAAGCGTGAACCTTAGTATTCTTTATCTAACCTAATAATAAATAAACAAATAACAACCAATGGCCTAAGAAAAAAGTTGTGTGAACGATCAGAATGTGTGACAGCCGTCAACGAGGGAAAATATCTAGGCTTTTTTTCGCTCGAAATAAGTGACCAATAGCCATAGATTGACAGCTGGAAGAATATTCTCGAACAGATAAGAAATTAGTGTCTACTCGAAACTTTGAAAAGAGTTAGTTTGGTTTAAACATTCTATTAACGTACACAAAAAGAATGACTTCGAGAATGAACGCAATGAGTACAAAGATCAACAAATGTTTTTTGGGGAGAAAAGACAGGGAAGACGTCGGAATAGTGAATCAGATGTGAGGGCGAACCAGGAGGAGACCGAGTGTAAGATAACAAGTCTCGCATTACAAGTCAGCCAAGTGACCAGTCATAACGGGCCGATATACGATGATGCGAAGGAAGGTCATCCCCTCTTCCAACCAGGTCGGCCACTGATAAATGATAATCAATCAATACTATGTCACTGATCAAAAGTGACATTATCGATGGGATGGTATGAGATGTCATTCGGATGCTTACTCATAGTCACAACTTGTGCGGCACGTGCAGTTGAACAAACGGCGGCGTCAGGTGAGGGAAAGGAACTGTCAGGATATAAGCGAGGGGCAAACACACACAATTCAGGGTTCATAGCATGAACACCCAGAATATAGAATAGAATACCTTGTGAAACGAAAAGAGACATGAACACTGACACAACAGATCCGTCAGTGAAGACTTAGAAGAGTAGAAGACCAATCACACTCCGGAACCAACGTGAGGTGTTCCTGCGGGGGGGGACTCCTCTTGACGAGTCCGTTGATGCACCTTTGTCCGCTGATAAGAAAATGGGCAAACATGGACTGTCCATTGGGGCAGAAGCTGAGGAGGGAACAAGTGGGGGGGAGGGGGCGGGGACAACAACAGGGAATCCATCCAAGCCCGAGTTGGTAAGTGATAGTTGAATAGCCATCCTCCCCAGTGCACGGATTACACTCTGTGATAGGAACATCGAAGGGGGGGGGGAGGTACCCATAGGGGATGGAATGTTTGGAGGGTGAGGGTCTAAAAGGAAGAGATGCGGGTGCGAGACACAGGTGAGAAGGTTAAAGGAGGTGCACGCAGAGCCGGGCACATTCTATTCGTGTTGGGACACAGTAACATTATCACGGTATCAAATATAGTGAGTCATTTCAAAAATGTACAAAACAAGAAATTTTAGGCCAACACTTTTAATCAGAATCTGCATCATAAAGCAGATACATTGCAAGAAATGCTAAAAAAAAATGTAAATGGAACTCCACGAGACCCGAAATGGTTCTACACCTGGGGTGGGAGAAAGGGAGGAGTCTGAAGAGGGGCATCGCAAGTCGTGTTGACACACACAAGGGGCGATCCCCCACTAACGGTTCCTATCCACTTCTACACTACATACAAATCGCTCCAATTCATCTTTCAACTATAGTCTTATATATTACTTCATTGATATATTCATAAATGGTCAAAAGACTACTTGTTGCAGACAAAACAATAGTTCGAACTAGCAATTACCAGATGAACTAAAAAAAAGCTCATGCACCAACAACCAACTGCACAGCTGTTAACAAGACCTAGGTGGAACAAATACCATCAATATTTTCCCCTCAAGGTAAAAAGAAGAACCAAGGCATGGCCAAAGTGGACAGCTCTGTGCAGGAAAGCGAGAAGTACGGATTACACGAAGAAGACCAGTGAAGATGTTTGTTGGTTAGCAAAAAGGAGAAAACTAGCCAAGATTTAGCCCCAATTAACCGCACAAATTTAGGCGAAACGTGATGCGATGATGCATTTGGACGAAAATTTGAGAGGTAACCCAATCAGGGAAGAAGCCCACGATGCAATAGAAAACCTTGCTTGTGGTCATTTGCCACAATCAATGTCTTCAGTGAAAAACAAATAGTTCTAATGTGGTAGAATAATGTAATTTGTAAAACAGAAAAAGTGTTACTAGTAATACAAACATACAACGTGCTTCAACAAGCCCACACAACATTTAACGAAAAGAGCAACCAGGATTAGCATAGTAGACCCGGCAGTGAGTGAATGGAACGTGTTCCATACTGTGCACTATCAGTCGATATACAAGGTCATACCCCTGGACAGGCCCAAGTCGGCTCAGTAACCGCATAGATACCGCCCCCTCCCGTGATGGACCGATTATCATTCAGGCCCATTTTACTCAAAAAAGATTTTACTGGAAAAACATTGTTTTAAAACTAAGCAAGCTAAACGCGAAACCAGTGACACTAAAAGTTAGCAGGTTTCTCTAACAATAAAGTAATAAATGCAATAAAATAACAGAAAAAATACCGTTAACACCAAAAAACACATGACGTTAATGTTTATTCTCATGACCAACAAATTTGCCATAGTTACCCGCAATTCTCGCAAAATAGGGCTTTTTACCACGCATGAAAGTGGCAAATTCAGTGTTTCCGTAGCCAGAAATAACAATGGGAAATACTTGACTGTCAGTCTGATCTGACCGATCTGTCACTGTGAGATTGTCAATTCTCCATATCCCATGTCAACCAAAATGCGACCTGACAATGCACATTCCATACATTGTTTTCAAGGACCACCGAAAATGGTCAAAACCGGCAAAGAACTAGAAGTGACAGCTAGAGGAGACAAACAAGTCATATCATGTAATGTCATTTCTCGAAACATAAACCATCCATAACACAAAGCGAGTTCTACTAAAAAAAACAGTTGATAACAGACCTTGTAAATAAATGCCCATTTCGGTATCAAACCCAAGAAATCTACTTTCAACGAATGCGGCAACATTATAAGGAAAGATACCGAGATAAGATACGAACCAAGACAATGGCCAGTGAGTAATATGGGCATGGACTAGTGGCAGAGGATGGGTTGTTCCCCCTTTGCCAATGGACGGCAGCTGAGGATTGTGCACAATGGAAGTGCACTACACACTCGAACCAGGCACAAAGACGCTCTTCTCAAGCATAATAGCAACACTTATGCAACAATAATGTACTGGAAAGTTATAGTTCTGTGGAGACAAGGACAAAACATACACTACTGTTATAACAGTAAAGCCACACCAGCCGTGGTAAATTTCAGTTTTTTCTAAAGGCTAAAAATATTCACAGCATCATGGTATAGATCATTCTGTATTACCATAAAATATAGCTAATAAAAAGAAAGAAAATTGCCTGCGAAACAAATTCGACGAAACGCGTAGCCAAGGAAAGAAAAGAGGGAGATCGGGCAACATCAAACTGCCATGAACTTCAAGAACAGGCACCAAGAACATCTGGAGAGCCAAATAAAACCGTCAAATGAAATAAATACTTTTTAGCTTCTAGCCCTACAAAAGCTTAAAAACAAGGCTTTTGAAACTTTTGTAAGATTAGAGCCCACAAATAATCCAGCATTGCCAGGCGAATAAGATAACAATTGTACTGATAAGATACTGACCTTCCTGTCCATCAACATTGAATCGCCACAACACCGCAAATAAGTAAGCAGAAAACAAGGAACTGATTGTCAACCATGGCTGGACAACTTTTTGAAAAACGACTAGCCAAGCCGCCACTCAGTTGCTGCCACGAAAGTGCATGGCCGATGCGACTGCAATCGAACGACGCGTTCGGAACGCTAAATTATGGTTCAGCACAATTCAAGGATTCTGAGTGAAAATTTTCTTTCCGTTGTTTGAGAAAGTAGTGGAATTTGTAGGTAATGGAACATATACTGACAGTAACGTCGTTTTTGCCTATTTTTGTCAACCCTCGTTTGGTGTCGATCGTTTCTTCCTCGTGCATAGACAGCACATAATGATTGTTTATCTAACCATGAATAAAAAAGAAAGCAAGCATCTAGCAATGGAATATGCATATGTCCAATGGAGAAACGAGGCAAATAGCTGATATAATAATACACTGCACTAATGAATATTGACAATAAGAGTTGGTTCGGAAGAAAGTACAGTAGTCTAACTTGTTGTTGTATTTGCCGCATTTTCCTTCGTACCATATGTATTTACATATGAATCACATAAATGACATGAAGTATTATTCCATGATAACCGTAACAGAAAACATCGGACACACAAAAACGGGCAATGGGAAGATTATGGACATGTTTGAGCTATCACGGGTTTGCATAACCAAGCTATGTATGACATATACTGGTAACAATATTATCAATATACTATCAAAATTATCAATATTATCAATATTATGCTTAATAGTAAGTAATATGAAAAGAAAAAAAGACCGGTGGCGCTTTGACCGGTATTATTGCCTTACTTCGTTCCGCTCAAAACCACTTTTGTCACAATGAATATTTGTTGCATGAAAGAGGCAAAAACCGTGGCTGATACACCTGTGAGTACTGTCTTTCTTTCATCGTAGAAGGTTACTGTAGCGAATGTAACACTCTATGGTACAATATGACGGAAAATGAAGCCAAGGCAGTTGTTCTTCTTTGTTCATACGGAGAAAATATATAGTCAGTGATAATCACATGTGAGGAACAGAATGGCATGTACTTCGAGCAGACAAAAGAGATACTGATATTATTGTGCGGCTGCACCGAGGGAGGTCTCGTTGTCCTTCCGGACTGGTCCGATACCGGCCGGACTCCTGATGACTACTGTGCGGCTGCCCCAAGGGAGGTCTCGCTGTCCTTCCGGACGGGTCCGGTACCGGCCAGACTCGAGCTGTGGAACAACTTGTACACGCCGATGACGGGTTCCGGTCCAAGTTGGAGATCGTCGAGGCGAATCTGCGCGATTCCCATAAACGCCTTCCTTTCCATTCTACCGTAATCGCCGAGGACCGTCACCTGAACATCACATGATCATTGTAGTTTGTACCTTCGTAATGACGTATGTTTTCAAAAGACGTGTATTTTAATGTGTCTATGAGTCTATGCAGGCAATGTTAGAAATGGAATAAGTATCCATTTCGTGAACTTCGATCAGCTGAGATCTTCTCTGAACTCAAGAGCTCTTCCATCCCTTGGGATACCTCACACTTATGAGATAGAGTACGTAATGCAGTGATGATGAACTTCACACAATAAGGATACAACGTAGGTGTCCATGTTCATTTCCCCCATAAAAGATCCCTAACAATAAGATAGCCTAAGACTGACAATACAATTATCATCCAACTTCCCCGGTTATAGTTTATCCTAGAGACAACGGGGAAGCAAACATTAGCAGTGGGTTATCTCCTCGGAATGTTCACATATTCAGCGACATTTGCTACTTTCCGGCTGTTACTGAAGTTCCCCGTATTTGTTATCCCCGGTGTAACATAATGTCATTCATTCTCTAAAGAGAGAACATGTACGCATCAGTACAAAGCTCAACATCTTGAGGATAGACGTCACCGTTCCCTCTTGATGCGAAAGCACAGTTCATCACCCAAGTACTTCTTATCACCAAACAACCCATAACACCCATTGTTACAGTCTGGAAGGAACACTCTACATTTCCCTCAGCCAAATGTAAAAGTTACTAGTGTCCACATACTTCACATTTATTTCGACAGACATTTATCTGCAATGTTTGTGAGGAACCTTTGGTGTTCTCGTTCTCCCACGATACTTTCTATTGGATCTCTTACGTTACAAACCTGTAGCATCTTGTGTTTGGGATTGTCCGCGAAAATAAGATGTTGCTGGAACAGTGGAGCCGTCGTCTTCCGAGCTGCATTGGTCTTCGCCTTCGCCACACATTGTTTTCCCTCCATCAGATACACCTTCACATATGGAGCTGAAAGCGAACAAGTTCTTGTGTGGTCTTGAGAAAACTGTGGGATCTTTGGGTGACAGAGTGAGTAAGCCATAAAGCATAAGATCACAACCATTGGATATTGTAAGTGTCTCGATAAGCTACAAAATACTGTAGGTGACTCATCAGGACTAAATGACATCATCTCCCGGATATTGCCAATGAGATACCCGGATTGATTTTGACTCCTGGCTTAACGACGAGATTCTTTGCTCTTATGACTTCGACATCGATGCCAGATCGACTGCATGAGATGCCGAGTTGAATCTCTCCCAGGACTGGAGAAGCAAGAACCTGACGTCCGACAACCTGCAACCAGCAACATTCATGTTTCACGATATGTATAATCTGATAGACATGTGTGAAGAGACACAATACAAGATGTGCAGAACACAGACAGAGATCAAAGGAAAGCGATGAGAAATTGAAAAGCACTTGAAACAAAGAATGACGTGCCTGTCCCGGTCCGAGGTTGTCAACAAAAGAGCCCAACTGACCATCTGGCACTACGGGCAGCCAGCTGAAAAAGGACAAAACTGTTAGTTTGGAATAAACAATATCAATGCGAAACATTACAATTCTTCCTGTTTTGATACTGTATGCCAATTTTGTCTCCTTGTTATGTAAAAACTTCACAAATTCTTTTTACTTTGTATATGTACTTGTCAATTTACAAAAAAGTAATAAGAATTAATATATAACTACATACTTATCACTATGTGATGAGTCAGTGGACTCTTTTGACGTCTGCTTCTGAAAAGGGGTCTGGAGTCGGTCTGCCTGTCCGGCCGCTGTCATTGTGCCGGGTATTCCAACCTCCTCCGACCGAGCGAAACCCGTTCGCTTCCCTTCTGAATATTATTTCTTATTGTATTTGCTTCTCAAATTTATTCGGTTTCTATAACAATATTATGTTGTAAAACTATTAAATTCTATATAAAACTCTAATTGTAAGAATATTTCAACAACAAGCAGCGTTTCCACACCAATTTCAAGCGGTGCTCTGGCTCTCAGGCTTGGCTCAAGAGGTATTCCCCGGAACTTGCACATCTGCTGATATTTCCTCTTTGGCCGGATTCCGGGAATGGGAAGCACTCTCACATTTGTTGCAGTGCCAAGGAGAGTAAATGGCTCTCCCCGTCCTCCCTCACTTCCTCATCTCTACACATTTTCTTCACAATGAACGTGTTCACGTGAAACATGTCGTACAGTAAAAGTTGGGAACTTGTATTGCGAGATCTCTTCGCTCAATGGAGATCAAGTCCACAATCAACTGTGAATACTCTACATCCAGAGCAACACTGTCTATGCAATCATCAGTGATGTGATTACTGTATGACATCTTGTTGTTAGCTCATTAAAGCTCATCGCAATTCCACAATATGTAAGAAACATAATAAAACCTCTGTAGACAAGAACATCGAATGTGGTAATGAGTATAATGCGACTATTCAACAGCCCAGGAGTGAATTGTGCCCATAATCATACCGAGAGGAGCATTTCTGCCAGGGATGAGTCGTGTCATGAGACTCTTCTTCCTCTCCTTCATCTGCTGGGCGCTGCTTCCCTTCTCCGTCTTCTCCTCCGCCATCTCCTCGTGTCTTTCCTCCACAGGAGGACGACGACGATTGATTGTCCTGAATCAGGGAACATTTGAAAAACAACAGGTGAATCGGTGACCTTAACAATAAGATACAGGAAAATGACATTACAAGAATCGACTACCTGTTGAATGTTATTATAAGTACATATTTAGAGTTAGTATTTGTAGTATTCAATAATAACCCACCTGTTGAGTCTTAGCCTAGCAACAAACATTCTCGATGTATATGAGAAATGTTCAAAATCTAATAGACAACATAGGCTCCGCCCTCGTCGGAACTTTGTTGGTTCTCTACCGATTGGCCAATGATAACTAGTGTCTAGGTTAAGCAAGCATGGTTCTCACAGATAATCAGCCAACGAACGACAACCCGACCGAGTGTGGGGGACCGAGAAAGGAAAGGAATGGACATTATAAGAGAGGAGGAGGAGGAGGAACAGAAAGTGGACGAGATGGGTCCGTAACTCAATTCGAACCCATATCTATCATATGGATAACACCTAATGCGAGTGCCGAAGGAGAAGAACATGTGAAGCACACGATGATAGCATTCCATACATAGGCATGAACAATCATCCTCCATAATAGACTTCTTTAATAAATCTTAAGTCATAAGCAAAGTTACGCTGATCAGTGTTAGTTTACCTAGGGAAGCCGTATATAATCTGTCATTGAGGCTAATTCTGGAATCCCTGAGAACTTCTTCGATATCCGAAAATGAAATGGACGAGATTCACATGTGCGGCAGACAATAACGAGGCACTTTGGGCAACACATCCCACGTGTGTACGTGCACTATCGAATACCCACCGGAAATGGATCAGCCGAGGCCCAAAGCCCATTATCATCGGAGGCCCGGAGCTCCTTATCGAAGCCCGGAGCCCCTTCGATTGGCTTTACATTCTACACGTCAGACCACAATTTGTGCACAAAGAGTCAAGTGTTCTATGATCTTATGTTCTTTTTTTGTCCAGACATTTCCCATTGGACAAGATGTTGTGCCCCAAGATGGCCAGGTTGCTCACCTGACGACAGTCTGTGACTGATTGGAGTGTGCGGAGAGGGTTTCGCTGCCATCTGATCCGTATCCGCCGGTGGCCTCGTTGATCACTCGACCATTCGGGGATCGCGGATCCTGACCGGCTCGTGGCTGTTGGACGCCGAGTCTGCAATCAATGTTCATTATATTCATTGCTAATGCTAGCATATTCTTCTTATTCGTTGTTTGTATGTGATTCAGAAACATAGCGACAAAAACACATAACATCACGTGTACTTCGGTTTTTCTAATTAAAATGATATCAACAATTCCCATTCACACTTTTTTCTGTGGCACACATATAACAAATTCACTAAATATGATGGTATCCGGAACACATTCTTTGGTATTCCCATATGTGGTATGAGAAAGCACATACTCCTCCTAACAATATGCATGCTTGTTGTTTTCAGTCCCTTTCTTCTGTAACACAAAATTCCTCCATTCTACCATCCCGTCTCTTATCTTACTCCTTCAACAGACGAATTCATCCCCAAGAACCGAATCCTTACCTTTCCTCCTGGTCATTCCAAGTTGGCTGATCTGGCAGGAACCGATTGTACAGACGCGATGCGGACATCTCTTGGGCGGTCACTGAAAGCAGTGGTTGTTTGGTGGCTGCGGGCAGAGTCTTACGTGGTCTCATGGCAGTCGCACTCCTCGGTCGTCGATGCCGGTACTTCGTTGGTTGCATCGGCTGTGTGTACCCATGGTCGGACAGATATCCACTCTGGTTGTTCTGTGTCCAGTCCTTAACATGTATTAGAGTTGACAGGGTCATAACCATTACATTTTATAATATTTCAGCTCGAGTAATATCACTATCACTTTAACAATGTTACACATTGTATAACAAGAAATTAATGGGATTGCATTAACAATAAGAAGCGTTTGATTGCTGAGAAGACCCACCAAAGTGCGGTCGAAATTGTTGGCAGTTCTCACCTCCTCGGGATAATTGACGGATCGCATGTGGTGAGTGGGAGATCCACTGTGATCCACATTCCGATATCCGCCTCCCCCATGATGTCCATTGTGGTGATCCCGTGGATGGGGTCCTCTGTCCCTGTCATATGTCCGTGACCGTCGAATAGATTGTTCGTCTCCACGATGGGGAGGAGGACGGTCATAGGGGGGATAGTCCACGATCGGCTCCATTCCTGGGTCTACAAGAACATCTGGTATTTTTGTTGGTGACGAAGGTGAACATGTTCTTTTTCTTACTGTAGTAAGTTATAAAATACGACTCGAAGGACAACTAATCAGAAGGAGATATACCGTTCGGATATCGATACTGTTGATACCCCATCTCAGAGTGCGGTCGCCGTGGAACTCCACCCGGGAAGCGTCGTTCTCTCAACCTCTGAACAGAACTCATTTGTTCGGTTCAATGTTCCACTCCATTAGCAATGAGAGATTCCCTACACGTACCGTTCTGATTGGATTCTCCTCGTCCATGTCAACCAGAGTGTACAAAAGAGGTTGACCGTCGAGGGGAACTTGCGAGAAATCAATCAATGACTCGCCCAGGAACGAGTTCGTGTCGTACTTGTCGTAGTCCCAGAGGGTCACCTGAATCAATCGTATTGTTAGTATTATAGAGCAATGACAACGGCATCCACCATTCGACCATAGTGGAATCTTACTTCGAGTACGCGTTCCATGAGCATGCTCTCGGAGAGTCCGTGATAGAAGAATGACTCCTCCCAGAACGGCATCGTGGTCTCCGCCAGGACGGCCGTCTGTCTCCGACTCTTCTCGCTTCGATCCGGGAGAAGGAACAACTTGCAGTAGGGATTCCGAGGGACTCCGTCAGGGCGAGGAGGGAGATCCAAGGCACGGATCACCTTCACCGTCAACTGACGGTCGTGCATCGCGAAGAGCAGAGCGATCTGATGGAGAAATACAGTAAGTTGCGATAACATTCAAGGATCTTACATGATAGAAAGAGAAATACTGTCGTGGATAACTAACACGTACTAGGACCTCTGTGATCAAGAACAATTCACCAATAAATATATTTTCTAATTGTAAGAGCCATGATTTATATAAAGAAAACAATTTAATGCAATTGGAAAAAGGCCACACCTCGATGCGTCCAAATATCTGTCCTCGTTGCATGTGTAGCGGTGGAATTCCGGGAGAATAGTTTCCTGCAATGTCCTCCGTTCTCTTTCCCCTCTTCGCTTAATGCAACGCTCTTTTAAACAGTTGATGTGGAAATGGCTAATTGACTGCGTAGACGCAGAACACAAACAAAGCGCCAACTGGAGGGAGGCAGACAAGTCTATGCTTCTGGAACGTAATAGCGTATGCTATGTAAGCATTAGTGGAATCGACAAAACATCAGAACATTCAAACCTTATCAGGGCAAGCATATCATTTTGCTTAAACATGGTGATGAACTTTGAAAAGTGAGAAATAAGAATAAAAGAAAAAACGGACCTGGAGGTGCTGGTGGTGCGAAGAAGTGCGAAGGAAGAAGGGCGGATTGTGAATGGGGGAGGAGGTGAGGGGAGACAGAAGGCGAATGCAGGTAGTATTCGGGTGGTTCTGAACAGTCGAAATGAGGAAATCGGACAGATATGGAAGCAAAGACAATCATTCTCTACCTTATTGTTAGAAATCAAAGGTGACAGAATACAATCCAATGTTATTGTTGAACTGACAAACTGTCAGTGTTCTAAGAGCATTCTCTGTCATACCTTGAGCGGCAACGTAAGATGGATCAGGAAGAACCCGTTGAGGAGCAGTCACTGTCGGCAATACCCGCTGCACGTTCAAGAAGTCGTCACCGCCAGGAACTCTGCAAAGCCCACATTTAAATATCGAATTCACCATCACTTCAATAAAATAGTGACAATGAAAAACGCATGCAATACATTGCACGTAATCGTAGCATACGAAGAAATGAAGATGATGGAATAAGCGAACGTACGTAGTACTCCTGGAGACGATGAGTTCCACTTGGCTTTCGTGTTTCGACATGGAAATGACCTCGTAGACCTGGTCGAATGTCGCATTCTGGAGGACTTGTCCATTCCATTCGAGCACCTCATCACCTGCACAGGATTCGCATTATGCCACAATAATATTAGGGAATCAATATGAAACAAGGGAATGTTTTGTTCACCAGTTATCAAAAGACTTGTGTATGCCAGGAGTGTGTCCTCCTTACCTGGTCGCAGCTTCCCCACAGTGTCAGCTACAGATCCCGGACGGACCCTCGTGATGAAAGCCCCTAATCGACCCGTATCGGATCTTCGCCCTCCAACAACCTGCAAGTATATCATTATGTATTTTGCCTTTTGCACTGTCTACAAGACAATCCATTACTGAGACACAAAAAGAACTGTTCATCTGATCTCTACACTCGGTGAGCACGAACCTTGAGTCCCAGATCCCCACTCGGTCCCGTGTGAGTCCTGTGCAGGATCATGTGTCCGATGAGTCTCCTCTGGTCGGCGGATGGCTGCCACGTGACGGGATGCTGGGAGGAAGAGAATATTCCAATGATGGGGAACATACCGACAGATAGTTCTTGATCTTGTTCGCCAACATGTCGCCGGGAATGACGGGACGGACGGCTGAGTTGAGGGGAGGCGGACGGGGAGGAAACGATCCCTCCACTGATCGGGCACGCTCCATCTGCGAGTTCGCTGAAAGGAAGACAGTAAAGAAGACAGAGGCAGAGTCAACTACAGAGTTGGACATGTGACAAAGGAAGACAATTAGGTAGAATACCGTTGATGCAGCGTCGTCCAAAGAAAGAAATATAAAAACAAGAGGTGATATTTAGTATGGAATTCTACTTTTAACCCTGTTGTTATGCACAATGAAACTCAAACGAAGCAGCACCCGTTGCCTCTGGAAGACGGTCCACTACGAATCGAAAAGACAAAGAAGGAGCACCTCGATCCGCGCAGAACCTAACTCGTCCCTTTTTGGCGGATCCGAGGGAAGCCCTCCTCCGGATCTTCCTCATGGCCGTCCTCTGCTGATCCCTCATCGTCCTCTGTTGATCCCTCATCGTCTCCCTCTCCTTATCGATTTCCTTCTGATCCCGTCCTTCCTCCATTAGCACACAACAACCGCCAATTCATTCGACATGCCAGATTTGCCAATTAGGAAAGAATATTTGTGAAGGCGTGCCCAGGTAGAAGAAGACAACAAAGCGAAATGGAACAAAAAAGGGAAACCAGAGAAAAGAAACGTACTCTTTCTACCGTTCGCACGCATCTTCTCGTCACCATAGATGTATCGAAGAAGATCTGCAAAGGGAGAAATGGTGGAAAATAATTGAAAACGAACATAAGCATAAGGAAACGAAACTAAGCGGAAATGAAGAGGAAGAGCATGTTGCTGATGCTGAATATCATCTCTTTTTCACTTCCTGGCAATAAGCAAATCACTTTCTATGGGTGGCACTAATAACAACATAATAGTATTTCTGGCATCTTCAGCGATTATTGTTGTTCTTAAAATGCAATTTTAAAATAAAGCTATATCATCTTACAGGTACACTTTGCAAATGACATTGTATTCTTTGGAGGGGATAACATATGCAAACAAGAGACACGAGTAGGGCTAAGCTCGCAGACCTTGTCATACTCACTAACAATAAAACAATTGTACGGTGTTTTCACCAACCTTTCGTTTAGTGAGTAGTATTTCAACAAATCTCCAAGTAAAGCTTGCAAAGTTTTACAAGAAAAGCTTTCTTTCAGAGCATAGAAAGCAGCAAGCAAAAGTAGTAGCGGCTATTGCTTTCGAACTATTCGTAATAGAAATGTTCAGCAGACTTTGGGAACACCAAAAGACAAAATGTCGTCTCCCCCGGGAATGGGCGACAGAACACCTTACTGATGTATCAAAGAGCGGCTGCCCCCCCCCCCCGACCCTTCTATTTAATAGTTCCATGCGACTGCGAGTGTCATTCCTTTTCTATTGAAATGAGCCGCGGGAAGGAAATGAAAAAAAAGAAGACAAAAAGAGAGAAGGAAATGATATGAAAGGAATGAAGGAATGATGAACGGGAATGCCAGTGATGGCATTATTTATATTCAAGCAGCAGTCAAGCGAGCAATTCACATATCTAATACATTGAAACTGGAATAAATATTAGTATCGGCAATCTTTTCATCGATTACCGTAAAATGAGTATTTGCAAAAGAAAGAAGACTATAACTTTAATAAAAGTAAGGTAAAACGAACGCAGACCCTTCTCACTGTTGCACTCGTCTGGCACACGTTGGATGGCATTCTCATTGAAGCCACGGGAAGTGGAGGGGACGTCCTCCTCCGATGAGGACATCGACCGTAACTGTCTGTAACAACAACATTGCAATTGATAAGTTAACTTATATCTAATAATAAGTTTTCTTGTTGTTAATGACTACAAGAACAAGGGAATGCTAAGGATCATTTTGTGCATATTCAAAGCTTGATAAAAGCTATAGAACACGTTCAATATGCTACATTGTCTTTGTTTTCGCCGCGTAGAATGCAAATGCCAACAACAAGAACCTTATTCAATGTGACATTGATTCGCGCCACGACAGAAAAAAATGCTTTCAGTTCTATTCGACGTGAAAATACATAACAGATGAAAACAGTAAGGTTAAAACAAAAACGGCCATGTCGTTCATTTTTGCGTGGAAAAAGCACCCGGTTCGGTTCAATTACCCTTTCCCTTCAACTAATTCGACGACCTCTTGGGGCTGCCCATGTCTACACATCTTCAGTAGCATTTTTCCATGGCGACTTCCTATTCTTGCTAATGCTCATAGATCCTTTTCATTCAATCTTTTCTGTTTCATATAAACCGCTGGCTGAATTGTCCTTATCGATGGAAACCCATAGAGTTGCCAGTCGAGTGCATCCGACTGGCACTCGAAGCCATTAGCAACGAAGGGCTGATGACGCCTTCACCTGTGTAGGCGGTTCTTCTTATTCTTCTGATGCGGCGGCACCGGGTTGACCTCTTGGAGTTGCGCAGAAACGGATCCGCGCCGGTTATTCTCGTCCTCGCGAATCGACCGAGTCCGGCGGAATTCGGCTGAAATACCGGTTAGGATGAAAGAGGAAACAGACACTCACAGCCACGGCTCACATATGACGATGACTGGCCGAATGACGATGTCTCCGTGCTCCTGCAAACAAATTCAGTCCTCCACATGTCTATTACAATCCTATCTTATTGTTAGGACACATGACACATACAATCGCATGTTGTTCAAAACTACTCAATTGTTAAGAAACATCAGCCTTTTCTATTATTACGTTCAATATCAAGTTAAAATTGCTATAATTCTATGAGATACTAACAAAAATATATTGATTACTTCAAGAAACATACCCGTATTGTTGATCGATAGTGATATCGTTTGCATTGGATGTCCTGAATGGTGTCCATCACTCCCTTCCTCCCCGTCAATTCATTTTCGAACATTCCACAACATTCTCTCTACTCAATTCATGGTCTCATAGACGTGGAGGAGGGGAAACACAGACGTGTTAATTGCCAAGGGACGTCTGTCTGGCATGACAAGCAGAGACAGTGAGACACATGGTACAGAAACTGCCTTACTTTGTAAGCAATGAAAGAATTATAATAAGAAAATTTAAGCGGAAGAAATGCTTCATTGGATGTACGCAGCCAGCGTATGCACGAATTGAAAAGGACACTCAAAATGGCCTATCAATAGGTCCAATATGGGCCAGAAAGGGATAAACAAATGAGTTAATGAGGAACATCGCATGGACGAAATGAGAAACGGGAAAAGGGAGAAGAAAAAGGAAAAAGGAAATGAAGTAGCGAGGAATCTATATGTGTGTTACTTATACTGACAAATGTTTCCTATGATAAGATTATGATAAAGAATGAAATGATGCGCATACTTGTGCATCCGGTCGCTGTTCCCTTGATCGCGAAACCTGGAAAACGAAGACATGGAAATCAGTGGACCGTGTGATGTTCATTGAAAAAGATGATTCATGTGGTCAGGATGTACATAACTGCGAAAGATAAAACACACAGACATCGCACTTATTGTTAGATGCACTTGGCATCCAGCAACACAATCATTTCACTCACACAGACCAATGCACTTTTTTGGTTTTTCTTTTGACTAAGAGGGGAATCTTTTCGACCCTGATTACTGTCAATCTTCATTGCAATATGTGAAGCATTCAATTCACTCTTACCTGTCATTATTCATTCCGGTCTTCATGTCCTCCTTGTCAGTGTAGAAGATTGGACGGTCATCCCTGTCCCTGAATCAGGGATTCACTTTCCTCCTCCAGTGATACCTTCTATTCTGTTCCATCGACGTCTTCCGCATACCCTCGCGACTTTCTTGTGTTCGATGGCTTTGTGGGAGACTTCCGTTCCCGTATGCGCCAGAGTTCTGAAGAACATTTCATCTTTTCATGTTTATGTATTAGCTCAACGTTCTATTCAACTCTAAGAAATGTATGAAATGTGACTCTACATGATATGTGGAATTAGTAGGATACTGTAATGTCTATGAACGATTCGATCTCTTTTTCACCTCAACAGACGGTTGTCGATTGAATGTCCCCTGCCTCTGCGTCGTGCCCATATTCGGTCGCGATCCTTGTCTTATCGGTCCTGAGAAGGAATGACCTCACGATCTGACACTCACCTTGTGGCTGCGACTGCTGTCTGCTCTGTTGTTGAACCGGCTGAGATGGTCCGGGCTGGCCCATTACGGGTGGTTGTCCGGCCAGACTCGGTTGTCTTCCGGGCAAGGATTGGGGTCCATTGGATGTTTGCTGGCGCATCTGTGGAGGTGCTCCATTGGGCCGGGAAGTGGATTGGATGGGCTGCTGTTGTGGTTGGGCCATTGGCTGCTGCTGGACGGGCCTCTGCTGGGCGGTGGACGTCGGTTGTTGGACAGCCGGCGGTTGCTGTGCGGTGGTGGGCGGTCCGGCGTGATTCGACAAACCGACGGTGGAGGTCGACGGCGTCGGGCTGAACACAACATCCAATCTCCTTCTCTTAATAATCATCAATTCGCCGAAAGCTACATTTTTGTGAAATCCAATTCCAGAAATTGAAATTTCATTGCAACAAATCGTCTAATTTGTTCATTTGACTGAGATGGTATGATTCGTACTTGACGCTCTCTTGTGGACTGGATTTGTCCTCCTGATTGCCTTTGAACCACTTGCCGGTCTTAGCGAGAATCGCTTGTTTCTTCTGGCAGAGCGAGCATGCCCAGATTGCCTGAGGGGATTCAGTGATTGGAAGGGAAGGGGAAGAGGAAGGAGAAGGGAAAGGATGAGGATGATATCCCAAAAGAACCCTCGTTACGCCTCCATGATCTACTCAATCTGGTCATCTGGCTACTTACTGTACCTTCTCACAATTAGATCACCCATAGTCCCTTCATTGATCCCCGAAAAAACAATGTATTCAACATGTCTCGCAGATATAGCCTGGGGCAGAGAGAAGAGTTCCTCTTCCGAGGAGGATATATTGCTTGAGAATTGTGCAGGGAAGGGGTCGTCGAGAGTGTGGAACGATGTGTGGGATATGAGAATCGTGTCTCAAGCCAAGGACTCTACGGGACTCTAGGAGACTCGGACTCTCTAGGAGGAGGATTCATGACTCTCTAGAAGAGGACTCGTGACTCTCTACCTTTCCCTTCGTGTTCGTCCTTCCGCCGCATCTCGCGCAACTCCGTAATTGGCAGTAAAAGCACTTGTGGCCAATGCCATCGGCGAATTTGGTGACCTGGAAAGAGAAAGGGACTAATGTATGGCGTTGAATGGATATCGATCGATATCAATCGATATCATACCGAGCAGATCTGGCAGATCGCGTCGTCCTGTGTGCCGACGAGTCGCTGTGCATTCGCCTTCTTGTCCGATATCTGCTTCTCGATTTGTTCTAATTCGGCGTCTGCTTTCCTAAAATATTCAAGTAGAAGGTAGAGAGGAGCATTTGTTCAATGGAGAACTTGGTCTTATTTGAAGGAACAGCATTCCCTCTTCGCTCTTCCCAATATGCTCTCTCTCTCTCTCTCTCGAAGAGATGCCTGCATGTGTGCCCTCTGGCCGATATCACCAACCACGAGGTGTCAATCCACCCTCCACCCGCTTGTTCATGCAGCATATCCATCCCAGTTCTGCCTCCCTCCTCTCCTGTGTTTGTCCATCCAATGGAAATATTAGCTGTTTGTGTGAAATAGCTTACTCACACTTGTAGTGAGAGAAATCGAAAGAGAAGCAGCACAGAAAGGGAACGGATCAAATGACAAAAGGAAAGTAGGAGGTGCCAGATGAAAAGTAGGGAGGAATGAAAGACGGAGGATGGGATGAGGAGGACAGAAGAAGAGGAGGTGCAAAAGGAAGAGGAGGGAGGAGTGAAAGAGGGATGACGGGAATGGAATGGATGCAGAAGAGATGCAAGGTGATGATGACTAGGGAACATAATTACGGATAACGACAACATATTTCACAAGGATCAGACAATTCCTATAAGAATAATGAAGGATTGTTGCTCTGATAGGTTCCTGCAATGAGGAAGTAAGTACATATGTGTACGTACTCGTGGTCTCTGTTGTTTCGGCTAGCTCGCTCATGTCATATTGTGTGTTAATG
The DNA here is from genome assembly GCA_014805365.1 of Koerneria luziae. Lineage (NCBI taxonomy): Eukaryota > Metazoa > Nematoda > Chromadorea > Rhabditida > Neodiplogasteridae > Koerneria > Koerneria luziae. The sequence goes on along the minus strand of JACMIJ010000014.1, from coordinate 17,299 downwards.
TTCCTCAGCGCCATGCCAAATCAGTGCGAAAGCCATTATTCTCGAAACAAGGGAGGAGTGGCGTCTCGGAAGTCGTCCGATAGTCGGGCGGACTTTCACCGGTTTGTCTGGCACATATACGGTCATTGGCATTGTCACTCAGTCGTCGCCCCCTGTTATCTCTTCTCATATTAGGCCCCGACTCTTCGAATGGGGGCCGTCTGTGATTGAATTTGGAGCACGAAGAGTGAGAATCGCATGGAGGAGGAGAAGAAAAGTGATAAAATGAGCATCCCGGCCGATTCTTCTTCGTCTTCTCGGGGACGAACACGGGAAGGACGTCCATTCCACGCGACATCCACCACTTTCCGAGTAATTATATCCCAATTCTACAAATTGTGCTTCGGAGTAACACTGAATGGGTAATAAAGAAAAGAGAAAGGGGAGGAGGCCGCATAATGACCACCGCCGACTCGCTCACCCATCAGCCTCATCCATCCTCCTGCTAACTATTCCTCGTCTACGACAATCCAATCTTGTCCTGGTCAACTGTTATCCTTATTGCTAGTGGGGAATACAAGCAAATCATAGCATTGGTTCAACCATGTTGTTTCCATAAGTGAAGTGATCTACAGACAAGGGAAGACATACTAGCGAAGATATGAGACTGATCCATCCCTACAGATCCATCCCAAACACAGTCGTTCCCGATGTCCTCTCACCCTCCCCGCTCTTTCATTCGAATCCTCCAGTGATTCCCCGCCTGCCCTTCCTTTTCTGGGGGAGCTTTTGCATGCCAGGCCAATAAATCATATCACATAAAAAGAGGAAATAACAAAATGAAGAATAAATGGGTAAAAGATACAAAGAGTATAGGACGAATTGAGAAAAAAAGAATGATACAGGTAAAAAGAAAGGGAAACTATCAGGAGAACGAGGAAGATCAAAGAATATGGCGGGATTAAAGATGAAGGAGAGGATCGAATAGTAATACGAACACTAGAGATACGAGCAGATACACACAAGCAACCGTGAAGGGTTGTGGACAATCATAGAAGTACTTTCCCAATTCAATGAGGTAAACAACTATGAATATATCTGACCAAAGACTGTCATACGAACTGACCCAGTATCTGTGAGACTCATAATGGGCAAACGTGACTATTTTACCCCACAGCCATCTTGCAGACAACCAATGCATGCAAACGCCAGCCGAACACTTCGAAATGCGTTGTACCAGAATAACAAAGAAGAGAAAGAACAACGAACTGTGCGAGTTGCGTCTCGGTTTCCTCCTCGGCCTTCTGTCGTTTGAAGACGTCTTCGATGATGGCTCGTTCTTCGGCACTCAGATGTGAGAGATCCGGCATCATGGGGTCGGCCATCCCGTTGCCCTGCGGGACCTGAACGGACAACTGACCATTATATCATTCAACTCATATTATTATAATTTAACCATATAAATACAACTTCCTACAGCTAACGAAAAAACTGAAGCGATTCATACATTATAAACATACGATGATGTAGTATCATATAATCTAATCCCCGAAGAAGCCAAAGATACTCTGGAAGTGTTCCTGTGGCAGCCATTCTAATCTGTTAGACAGCACCTCTAAATGAATGCATCTGAACACACATGGACAGCGGACATCCAGGCCACAGTTCCCCCTCCAACTCGTTTCTGGATGAGAATCCTACTGATCGGATGCCCTCAGGCGGGGAACACCGTCTAGCCTTCAGTCAGTATAACCACAGCAGAAACATATCAAGACGGGCGAAGGTAAGGAAATTATGTGAAATGGTGATGCTGGAGGTTGTGATGACAGAAAATCGCGAACTAATCATATTTCGAGTATTCGTCACCTTTCCACTGAGGAGAGTGTGGGTGCACATTATATGATGTGTTAGAAGTATGAATCGCTTTACGAAACTATATTATGACTTGTACCACAAAAAGGCAATGGGATATACGGAAGTAAGCACTCAAGAGCATTGAAATTGTGGAAGAGAGTACAACCCTAACAATAAGTGAGCAAATGAGGAAATGTGTTGGCGTACCTCGGGTGGCCTCTCTCACGGATCCGTTCTCTCGTCCACGATGTTGCTGTCTGAGACGCGCCAAAGGCGAAAACCACCTCGCGTATTCGACAGAACTTCTTCTATAAACCAATGTTAATTCGCGAAACCTTCAACTATCGGAGAGATAACGATTACGGAAATATTTGCAAAAATCGAGCTGCACGCAAATGTCAATCATTTAAAAATCGTGGAATAAAAATGGAGTATAGAACAGGGAGAGAGAGCGAGAGAGAGAGACCGAGCGAGAGAGGGAGAGAGAATAGGTAATTCGCACACGTATCAGGAATAGCGGAGAAGTTGCAAGCGAAATGGAAATGCGTGAAGCAAAAACGGAACAAACACGGAAACACGTGGAAAAAGTGCGAATGATAGAAGAGGTTCCCGGATGACGAAAGGGTAACATCCAACTGAACATCCACATGAAAGAGTAACATCCAACCGAATATCCACACTTCAAAAGACAACAGCCAACGATGCACGTCTTTTGTATGCTCTCGGCTGCAAAAAGTGGTGTGGTGCCTGAAATGGAAAACCCGAGGTGCTTTTTGAGGGAAAAGGAGGGAACAAAATTGAGGAAATCGGAGAAAGACGCAGTGAGAGAGGTTGAGCAAGGGCCGGCAAGGCCGCTGGCTGGATTGTCGCCGGGAAAACGGCCGACGACTCCGTCGATGGAATCCGACCGGATACCGGCCGTCCTCCGGTCGTCGTCGGCTGCACCCACAAGGCATCAGCAGCCAGGTGCCTGGTGCGCAGGCAGGATTATTGGATTTTCGAGTGTTGCTCCACACGAGAAAATGCATAGGAAAGCAAGTGGAGAATGTGGCACTGTGCAGCGGCCGACCAGGACGAGGGACGGCGCCCCGTGGACGCCCATCGGGCGTCAAATGGACGCCATTAAGAGGCAGATATGAAGCAACGAACTCAGGAATGGAAAACGGAAAGAAGAGTTGTGTTGGTGTTGGAAGAGAGCCACGCTCTCATTAAACGTATGTTCACATTTCTATACTAATGCTATTAAACAATGTTCCGTTTGTTTACAGCCTTTTGCGGGACACTGATATCATTGTCAATGTACAATTGAACAAGATCAATCACCGATGATCTATACACTATCAATTGTCAGCAATCTGGCAAACATTGGCAATAATCACGTTTCGGGTTTGCAAACGAGAAACATCGATACGGATAAGGAAGCGCGCCTAAATTAGGCTTGGAATGACAAAACAAGAGAATTGGCAGGTGGACGAAGAGACACTCATCCGACGCCTTTTCCCACGCGAAATCTCTTTCTCCAGAGTCGTCGACACCCTAATATCGGGGTGCCGCCGACTATGCGATGGTGATCCCCACAGCCAGAAAGGACTCCCCCGAAACCATGACCACCAGGAAGCAGAGAAACAACCTCCTCCATAACACTATCCATCTTGCACCGTATATAGCAACATGTGCAAGACATGATTAGAACACACGGACAGCTGAAGAGACCGCAATGATGGCCAGCGACTCGCGACGCACACACAAAAACACACAAAATAACACCGACGATAATAAATACGAGAAGAACGAAACGTCTTGTCAATGTTGATGGAACAGCCAGAATGAGAGGACGAAGAGCGAAATGAGGGTTCTCACGGGGCAGGCAAGGGATTCAGGTACGATGAGAAAGAGGCGGAAGACCCTCATGAACACCGCCGAGATGAATATGGCAGGCAGAAAAAGCCACCACGATCGAGGGTTTCATTAGAATGAAATGGAACGAGGGAACACGACATCCGATGGGTGAACAGAACGGGAGAACATGAACGAATAACCAGCAGACGCCAGGAAACACATGGTACTCATCAACCGAATGGGAAGAGGAAGAACAGGAGAGATGAGGGAGGAATCGACCAATAGGGAAACGATGTCGGGTATCAGCCGAAAGTGGAAGAAGGAGAAATGAACGATGGCGGCAGTCTGGACAAATAATGAGGGTTCGAGACAGCCTCGGGCAGCCTGCGAGACGAGAGTCCAAGGTAGAGGGACGGCTGACGACGTCGGATCGACACCGGCGAAAAACCGGCGGATTCCGGGCTGCCCACAACCGGGATCATCCCGGTGATGTAGGAGGAGGAGACGGAGGAGGAGGTTGGAGAAGGCAGAGCACACACCCGCGCGCCCCCTCCGGCTCTCGCCCCAAAGAATAATCGATATTCAGTAGGACATGCTGTGCTCTCGGGGGCTCTCTTATATGTTATTCTATGTTATTCCTCCTTTATCCTGCCCATCCAGGTATATGCTGTGCTCTGCTTGCCATTTCGGTGTCACTCACCGGGTGACGTCTCGTAAACCGCGACCATCCCCGCCCCCATCGAATGTCAGAGCACAACTCATTCCGGGCTCGCTCACAATTATTTTTCAATATCTAATAGCAGAATGCTTCGAAACAAGACAAATTGCACTACTCCAGAAGAGTCGGGCCGGCTGTGTCAATGCATTCTTTCTCTCTGTTGCTGCCTCGTTAGCCAAGCGAGGGTAAGAAATCTGGAATAAGGTATATGTATGGAGATGGAGATGATGTGCGGAAGAGATGAGACGAGGGAAGGAAGCAATGCCCGAGGGACTCCCGGCACAGACAAACTCTGACGGATGCGCAGATCCCAGCTGAACGCTATTCTGCTCAGCCATACTTATTATGTACCAATCATCTTATACAAATACACCCAAGCTGCAAAAGTGCCAGTAGGTCTATCTGTAGATTGTCTTCACACTACCAACATGCCTCCTTTTAGTCTTTTCAGCTTTGCAATTAGAAATGTAATACGTAAGATATTTACTTATTGTTAGGAGTAAGTGAACGAGAGTAGGCGGATGACAATTGGGGCTGGATGAGACAACAATAGAAGGGACGACCAACCAGGCGAACAGCAATTCCTGATTGACTGCCCGGCATTATGTCATATTAACTCACTCTATGACAAAACTCGTATGGCAACGCCAAATACAAAACAAGAAAAATCATAATGACTATGCGACACATGAATAGTACATTCAGTTCAATATGACACAAACCATTAGGTGCATGGGCAGAGAAGGGACGGTACCTCTCTCTACAGTACCTCGTTGACCTGAACTATGAGCCCCAGCTGAAAGTGCGTACAACAGCTCGTTGTGCAAAAATGATGCAGCTAATTGGTTGTATTACTTGCCGAGACACGCGGCAGCGCAAAATAACATCAAATGCACGAAATATGGAACATGTCATCATAAATACGATGTTCGGTGTTAACGAAAGTGCTATTGAAGTACCTGACTCCGTTCTGTGCTGAACATTCCACTACCGCTAAACATACCAATGTTCCAAAACAACTTCACAAGCTCGTTAACCAGCGTGATACAAGAAACATTTGAAAATCTTATTGTTAGCAAATTTGTACAATGGTAAGACAAATAAATACAGCACTTTCACTTCTGTGAAGTGATTGAAACTGTCCAGCATTTTGGAACAACCAACAGATCGCTGATTTGAAATTAGCATCATACATTGTTATCACTTTAAATTCCTTTGTGTTAATATGCAAATGAGGTACACTAGATCGGTAGTCACAAAACGTTGTGTATGAAGGAAGACGACGTTCCAGATATGCGATTGTCCATACCTTTTCTCCTTCAATGCAACCGAACACAATCACTAGAACCAACTTTACTTGTGACATGCACGAATATAATTACTCTTCACATACAAATCAATGGCAATCTTCACTGGATAATGGTATCATATCATAAATATATTTGATTATATCAGAATCTCTTCGATCACAATTGGGAAGAGAGGCACAGAAGGGGCAAAACGGGAACAGGGATGACGGGAATGGAATTATCATCGAATGCAAGCCATCACACAGCAAACAGGCACCAAAACACCACTCATATAGTGTGTCGGACCACCAACACACGCGACGAAGCAGCAACGCACGGCACGCTGGAGCAACAAAGTGCTCCACGTGTCAGGTCGAATGGTGGCCAGACATACTACACGAGTGTTCGTCAATTAAAGCTCGGCAGCAGAATATAAATGTCTCATGTTGCGCTTAGTCACGTAAATCTCAATTGCAGGAATCAATCATTCAGATCACAAATGCAACGTTCAATAAAGCAAGTTCACAATTCAAACAATACTAATTGTAAGCAAAATTGTGCTATTATGCAAAACGCTTAGCGTTAGAAATCTTTGATGGAGCAGAACGTGTGAGAACTTGGTCTAGTAAACGCAAGAAAAATACTACCTGCACCATAATACAAACCATCCCCCTTAAGAAAAACCTCTACAGCACTACAAAACGCTTAGCAACAACCAATAGCTAGAGCAATGCATAATAAAAATTGTGAAAACGAAAAGCAAAGAAAATCGATGGAAAGATCAAATTCCTAAGACCGATCAATCGAAACCCAAGCACCGAAAAAACACCTTGAGAATAAAAAATCATCTTCGGGAATAAATCAAGATATAAAGCGAAAAGTTGGCGGGAATTACTGCTTGAGCAAGAGAATACACTCACTGGGAAGAAGTGCAAGTCACAAGATCAAGATATGAACCAGAAACGACACTCTTTCACACTTCCTTTTACCCATTCATATTTCAGCTAGTGATTGTCTTATTGTTAGAGAGGAATCCACACCGCGGAAACCTCTGCCAGAAGGTCATCTGTTCAATGCGAAAGTGCATGCATGGCCAGAATACGGCGGTTTTGTCTTGCAGAGAAGTGATGTTCAATTGGTGAGCACCAGGCACAAGGTCCATTTTGGTTATTGCTTTCGCTAAAAATGTACTCGTGGCAGTAGTCGATTTTAAGTCACCCCGGACAAAACAAAAAAAGAAGTGCAAAAGTGTCATCCCCAATACAAAGCACATCTACACTACGGCTGAACACAACACACAAACAAGATGATAAACGGTCATAACATGCGAAAACCTCACGAGGTAGCTCACGAGCTTCGATGAACTAACAGATGAATACCACTGACACCAAGTTTCCCCTCTTTCCATTATTGGACGCAATACATGGCTAACAGTAAGCTGGATGCGCAAGTGAATGGTGTACAGTGGAAACACCTCCACCTAGCTCGTGACGTACTTCAAAAGAGGAATTCCCGGACACATTCATCGCAACCTACAAATATCTGCCAGTACGAACATATTTGTATAAGTGAAGGAGAACGAGAAGAAATGTTCAACGACGAGAAAAAAAACGGTGTGAGTGAAAATGAGTGTGGTGCGAGAAAAATACTAGAAGGAGGAGGAAATTCTGTGAAAGCGGCAAAAAGTCGCCGAATAGACATCTATGCATAATATACAAGATATATTAACCGAACGAGAAATGAGAGACAGTGCAAATGAAGGAGAGGAAAAAGAAAACGACAGAAAAAGACCACTGAAAACGAATTAGAAGCAAAAAGTAGAATAGGAAAAAAAGACTAGAATGTATTACAAAATATTCTAAAACTACAAAATATCTCAAAAATGGGGGGGTGTTAGTTGAACGGATCGACACTAGTTGGGATGTCCGAGGGACATTCATTTCCCGATCAGGCAGAGGGCATTGTAGGCGGCGTTCTCCATCGCAGCCTCGGCTGTCGGGCCACAGCCATGGCACACCTGAAGCCACCCACCACTCATCATACACATAGACATTACTCATTCATTAATGCCTAACTGGTTTGCACAGTTACAGCTTGAACGGGCAAGGATAAGTGGAACGTAAATTTACTCGACTGTTCCACTACTTATTCAGCCAAAGCGTAACCGTCGGAATGTCATTCAACATTTGCAACTTTTCACGAAATCAGTTTCAACCTGACGTCTTAACCGGAATTCCAGCAACATCTGCACAGTGAGCACCCGATGACTCGGTTTCCCCGTTCACGACTTCAACATTACTTTCCTATTCATTCATGTTCTCTGGCTACGCAACAGGTGTCACTTGAGTCGCATTTCTGGCGTACATTGCGCAAATTGGCAGAATACAAACTTTACATGCAATAAGTAACTTGTTACATAAAGCGTTACTTCTTAATCTAAAGGTGATACCTATCACACAAGCTTAGCGCGTAGTGAATCCTAACAGCCTCAATTTCAGCCCTTTGTCTTAATCAAGGATGCTCTATGACGTATCCAGGAGGAGGGGAACTCACAATAGAGGCTCTTCCACTTGGAAGAACCCGACAAGTGTTCTTCCTCTCCAATTCTTGTTCTAGAGCAATTCTTATAACTGCCAAAACGCAGCTCTGTAGTACATCTAATGTTACATAATCGTGGTAAAACATAACTGAAACATCAGTTGCTATTCCAAATATTGCGAGAAATGGTATCTTTTACTTATCCCATGCTTTGAAGACCTACCAATTACCTTGGCTTCCTTCTACTAGCCCATAACCAGCTCATCCCAACAGTAGAATATGAACAATCTAATAAATTTCTTCAAATCAAAATATGAACTGACAATAGGTTTCTCGACTCCGAGTGAGACGAGAGCGAAGTGTTCCATGTGTCCTCCTCCGCCATCTCCGCCCTTGGGGAAGTTCGTATAGTGGACGGAGAAGCGGAAGGTCGTGGAGATCTTGTCGAGTCGGTGATGGGCGGAATCGGGGATTCCCTCCTGGAGGGAGATCGTCTCCACTCGGAACACGTTGTCCTCCTCGGACGGTTCGCCCGACAGGAACGAACGCGCCATCCGCGACATCGACGCCCGCTGCGACTCCGTCAACATCCTCAAACGAGATCATGAGGATCTTATGTCGGATGCATATTGTTGCTCATCCACCATCATCACAGTTAGTCATTTCCCCCCTCAACATTATCCAATACTATGCCCCTTTCTCTAATGACTTTTGCCGAAACAAAAGAGCGGGCAGACTAAATTGGTAGAAAACGTGTAAAATCGAGTGTTTTCCAGTGAGCATGGCAATAAGGGAATGGAAAAATGCTGGACAACAACTGTACAGGGATAGAATATTCTAGACAAAGTCAAAACTTAGAGAGAGATCATAGTTCCAAGTTCTTCCCAAGAGTTGTAACCGTCAGACCTAACAAAAATTTTTCGCAGACACATTACATTTACATTTTACCCCGAGGAATGCTGTTGACTTGTTTCACATCAATGGGAAAGCGTATGGCTACGTCGCGATGTTAATTGCGAACACTCGTTCACTACTCACACATTACAGCCATTCCAGTTACCTTTATAAATGAGAAAATGTTAGGGTACGAATGGACAAATTCATATATTTCGTATGTAACCCCTAATCCCTTTGGAATGATAACTTCTCTGCACAACAGTCAATCCTATCCAAACAAGAGGACCACCCTCATTTTCCATTCTCGCGGCACACATCTCACATGCAAGGAATTTAAAGGCTGAACTTTAAACTGCGACGACTTTTCGATAGAAATATGGACGGGTTCATATGCAAAACACCTGCAGCATATTGATAATTTGGTTCCAAGAAAAATAAAAAATAATAATATGGACAGGAAAGGGCAGCGGATTAGACGACGGCAGACAACGCAACGTCAACAATTACTTTTGACCTTTTGGCTGTACTACGGACGAACATAATACGCCCAGAGATGGGGACCATTTCCTCCTTTATATAATACAAGCATATTCATGCCATTCCGTACTACATATGCTGCTTAACCTAGGTAATAATGATACTTAGCTGAACTCCTTGTATAATATCACAAACTAACAAAGCCAATCAAGAAAGCGCGACCAATGTTCATAGTTTAAGTCGTAGTCATAAAATTGCTCTGTATGAAATTGTGTGAGAACGCCAAATGTCTTATGGGGAAAGATACTTCCCAGACATGATCATGTCTAACACAAAAGGGAGAAAACTCACGTAGCACATGTTTCGAGGGATACAAGTGAATTGAAATGTCGCGCAAAACACACAATTCTTCTTTTACAACAAATTCTATCGACCACTTCCCAATACTCTACTTTGTCAAAGAGAGTACCGTACCTCTTGGCATCCTTTCCCCTTCTCTTGACTTTTCCGACGACTTCGCTTTTGAGAGGAGCGATCTCAGTGGACGGATACGAACTGTCGTCCGGAGGGGCGCACGCCGATACCTACAAACATTGCATATCAACAACTATAATACGGAAAATGAAATCTGAAAAAACAAAACCAAGGCACATTGTTGGACAAAATTTTTACATTACCGAGGAAAAGCAAGATACTGTACTATCTAGGACAACGTAATCACTATTAGTCTTATTGAAACTTTACAAATGCAACTACATCTTAATTTTGACTAAGCAAGGAATAACCTAATGACATCATTTCAGAGCAATGATATCACCAACCTGATTGTTAAAGGTGACTTTCCTCCTAGGCGAAGAAGGGCGGTCATCGAGGGGAGACGCCGAAGGGGCACGGGAACCAGAAGACGGGGGAGTCTCCACCGATAACTCGCCCCTGAACAACATGGATTACCAACAAATCTATTTGAAATGAACATTCTAAAATCAATGCATACGTCCCATTTATATGTCAACAGTGTAGGGTGCCTCTTTAATACATATAAAGTACTAGGCAGCACACCACAAAGACCAAAGTGGTAGCAACAAAACCTTCACAATTTTTACTGAAAATAAGCTAAATTTAAAAAGAAAATGAAACATGGCAGAAAACCGACCACTTAACAGTATCGGATGGCGTTCGTGGGATATCGGGGACGGGGGCGAGAACGGGGGGAGGAGGGGGAGGAGCCGGAGGAGCAGCCATCAACTCATTCGGATCGAACACTCCTGTGACAGAATAACAGTTACATGTATGTTGTCGAACATAACATTGAATACACTTATTGTTAAAAACATTACTCCAATAAAGGAAAAGATCGAGAAAATAGGTAGTCATACCACAAACACACTTCACAGTTCCACTTATTGTTAGAAGCCAGCAGATCCCTCTACTTGCCACTAGTCCCTTGGGCTTGTGAAGCGACTGTTACATACCGATATTGACAAGCGGAGACTGTTGTTCCTTTCTCTTGAGGAGACTCTTCCCTGGTTCAGGGAGGGGTTTCGCACATCCGAGGAGGCCGAGCATTTCCTCGGCTGCCGATCTCTTCGCCAGACGCTTGTTCGGACCCATTCCCTGTGCACGAAGTGACATGCACTCCACCTGAAATGTACAATTATTATGATCACGCTGAATAAACAGCGAGTATTTATGACACATGTGAATTGTAAAATTCATATTACGTATTGGGTTGTTCGTACAAAGTAGGAGAAGAAAATGCATTACTAGGAGCCCTTGTTATGAATCTTGAAAAGACCAAAAGTAAAGCCAAAGGAACAATCACAACGTGGGTTGCGCTGTATGCATTGTCATAAGATTCTAACAACAAGATCAATAGGTACTCGTAACAGATTAGGTCTTACATCGACGATGAACTCCTTGTTCTTCGTCTGTCCGTTCTCTCCAACAAAATGGAACTTGGGTTCGGGTTCGCCCTTTGCCTGGAGGACTTGGATGAGACGAGAGACGGGGTTGATCTGGTGCCCATATGACGGATCCGACTTCTTGTCCTGCAAAATCAGAAAAAATTGATGTTAATTCATGATGGCGCTTACGCTGTAGGATGTAAAATTAGCATCTTAAATAATAGAAAAGTAATTGTAACTAGGGCTGATATGTGGTTAGCAATATGATCATACGGGCACAGATAAGACACGCACTGTGTCAGACGTTCCAAAACAAAAAGGAAAGTCTGCCCACCTTGACGATTGTTTTTCTCTTCGTTTCCCTCACAATTGTATTCGATTTCTTTTGCGATTTATACAGTGACGATGCGATGCAGAGAGGGGACGATTCTGAACAAAGCACTCTTTATGATCCCAATCAATACCAACAGCCAATATTTATGACAACAACAAAAACAAATAAATCGATCATATTTGAGCGCACAAATGAGGTTCCGATTCATTAGATCTCGTACTTTGATCTCAAAGTCAGGAATATCTCTTATTTTAACAAAAAACAACCGTACAAAGCAGCCCGTACTGCTTCCCACAATGTACCACGTACCAATGGTCCTGAGTGTATTGATGAGTGCGGCACACGCTGCCTGCTTGGCTTCCTTCTTCTTCTTCCCCTCGCCATCCGCTTCGAGATGATGTTCTCCTCCAGTCAGTCGACAGCGAACAACGTATCTCCTCTCGTGTGCCCGACCTTCTTCGCGAAGAACCTGTACAGTAATCATGGCCAGGATCACACTCTCGATATGATTCCAAGTCTTACATATGTAAAACGTTGAGATTAATGACAAGCTTGGTTCTCGTCAAATAAAGATCGTTGCTTGGACCGTACCTCGAACTCGACGGTCATCTTCATATGGAGTGCGCATTCGTGTACCTGGGAGATGACACTCTTCTGTTTCTGTGTCTGCTCCCTCTCCTCTCCCTGTTCTTTCTCCTCCTCGTCCTTTTGCTTCTTCTGGGCCGCTTTCGCTTCTTTCTGTTTCTGGTCGAGGGCGGCCAGGGGACCGGCCAGCAGGTGAAGCGCCTGAAGAGGAAGTTCGTCTATTATCAGTGAACATTTGAATGCAACCAGAAATCCCAGAGCACAACAATTGCACGTCGGGCGGGTCAATGATTACAGAAAACTATTCTCAACTTCTTGCATCATTTGAACAATGCAACATACCCATTATCATTCACATAAACGTACCGTCAAATATAAATTCCACCTATCATACAACATGTTTCTGTTTGTTTATTTACGGCGACTTACTGAACACTTTCAGTATGAAGGTAAGTGCTAATGGAAGTTTCCAAACTTTTTGAATATGTTTGAATAAGAAATTGTTCAAAACAGCTTTAAACACGGCTTTTGGTTTTAAAAAATTTGACCGGTGACAGGGTGCAGACGAAATTAACTAACGCAAAACTTGGCAATTCGTTTGGAATATAATAAAATGCCGTGTACCTGTTTGGCAGCATTTGCCTGTGCCTCCAGTTTGGTCGCTCCCCATCCGTTGACGATCCGTGATTGGCCAATCGAGAGCGTGCACACATAAGGAGGCGTGGCCGGACGATGTGCTGACTGTCCCAATGGAGGCGACAAGGTGACGTCGAACAACGATGGTGGTGTCGAAGCTCCGCCCACAATGGCCGGGGCCACGCTCAATCGAGAGGCAACACCCAATTCAGGAGGTGCAACCACGCCCGGACCAAGGGGGATTGGAGGTCCCCAACCATATGGCCGCTGAACCAAAAATATCATATACAATGATCATAGTTATGCTTCCGTTGGAACCGGCTGTCGGGTAAAATAACCTTTTGGTGCTCAATAGATGGGTTGAAGCGGTGGTATGGCAAGAATACAACTACATATTCAAAAGAATGCACTTTTGTAATGTATTACTGAAAACAATCAACCAATTGACACAACATAAAAACCCACTGGATATGGAGAGTACGGAGAGTCCAGTGGAAAGGGAGGCAGACCGTAGCTGAAAGAAAATATCATATATTCGACACAGGCGGCACAGAATACAATGAAACATCCCATCTAATGAATGAATAAATAAAATAATAATGCATGCTAGCGCTACACAATCATTTTTCTCGGAGTATAAGCATGTAGATGCCTATAAAACGGTTTCTCTACAAAAACAGTTCTAGGGTTGCAATATACCAACTTTCTCGATGCCGTGTAGACTGGTTCGGGCAAATCGAGACGACGACACACGTGGAATAGCAAGACCGGTGGAGAATTTCCGTCTGCAAAAAAATTGATGAAGACTTAATTCGTGTATCATCTTACTCTTAAAATTCGCTTAAAAGGAGCAACCTCATTTTAAAAAGTACTGTGTCCCCGTTAACCATACTTTTTTGGGTGTAGCTAACAACCATACGTACGCTTCCATCGGATCTGATCTCTCTAGGAGAGGGGCAAAAGTGAACTTTGCACGTGCAAAGTAGGGGCAAAATGCTCAAAATGCCACAGCATTTCCAGAAAAAGGCTAACAATAAGACAGTGTTTTGAAGCACTGAAAGAAGAGTAAAAGTGGGAGCCGGATCCCTGTAAGCAGAGGTATGTTAACAACACTATTGGTTCCTATGTCATACAAATTCCAATTGGTTATTTTATGAAGCTTAAAAAGTCGATAAAAATCAGTGCACAGAAAATGTAAATTTATGCGCGCACAAGGAACAAGTATTTTACCCCTTCTTTGACAAATAAGTATAATTTTTTTACCAGAAACATAGTTTTCTGCCCATTAACAGTCAAAGCGGTGCACACCTTTTCTGTTCTTTTTGTTCTTCTCGGGTGGTTTCGTGAATGTTGTTTCATTCCAGGCGACGGCAGCCGCAGCCTGTTGCGCCTTTTTGATCGACGCCCCGCTTCCCTCAAAGACCTGAAAGAAGATAGTTAGGGTACACAATTATAATTATACAACAATCAATTAACGACAATTAAGCCAAATAAACACCCATCAATTTTTTGTAAACAATTTCTTTCATAGCAACATCTATTAAATATTATCATCTGATCATACCACCGTTTCCACGAAGCCGGCGCCCACTTTTACCCCATCTTTTGATCACCAAAAGGTTATTTTACCCCTGCTTTACAAATGTAAGTCTATACTTTACCCCATCTCTGGGACAGTCGGTTCCAACGGAAGCACCGCTATGCTCCTGATATTGTGCATACATACCTGTGTTGGGCAGAGAACGAGTTGGACGGTGAATAGTTTCTTGTGTGCCGGTCCACTCTCGTCCATCAATTTGTACTCGTGTTTCAACTGAATGTGCAATTTGTATTTCTTTATTAACGTTGTGATATTAGTCGAGCAAATTGTCGGTTTTGTGCTGAACAACATGTGCACTTTATTATCGAAATATCGTCACTGGCTTGTTGTTAGCCACAAAAGAGCATAGAAAGTTACTATTATAAACTGTTCAGTATCCTTAGAAGAATAAATATATTACCCGATGAAATCGTGCCAATTCTGCGATCCGGCACATTGGTGTCTTCTCTTTTTCCTCCTCTCCCGAATAATTGTACACATTCTTTGTCTGTGGCTGCTCCCCACCCGTACCATGTAGACCACACCATGCACGCGGATGTAATGACTGCTTCTCGTTCTAAATGGGTTACATAAATTATTATCTAGATCATATAGAGAAATAAGGAATTATGTCCTTGTTGGCGTACCATTCTCATGGTAGCCCTTTCTCGGGTTTTCTAAGTGCCTTCCTTATCATATTTAATTCCGGCTACATCTAATGAACTATATTTTACAACAGTATGTGCATGTTCCACTGTTACCAGAACAACTCTTGAACAGCCTTCACCAGACAAAGTTTGGGAGAAACAAGCACAGGATCAGCTGTTTGTTGATTTGTCCGAAACACACGTGGTGGTCATAAGGTTTGTTGGAAGATGTTATGAGAAACAAGATATAGAATGGTACCGTCGGCGACGATGGTTGTGTGGAACTATTGCTGGCATCTTTGTACACATTCACGCTATCATCGAAGCCAACCATGGCAAACGAGGCAACTCCCTTCGACTGTGCGTCCCCTCCAAGACGATACTACCTCATGGCTCACACCGCCTGAAACATCAGTATTCCTATTATAACAAATACGAAACGGCATTATAAACGCCACAAAGAAAAAAAACACTCTGACGAAAAGTCGACATAGGGCAAAAATGGAAAAATATGTGCAAGAAAGGAAAAAGGTTACTCAAATTAAGTTCCGCTGGAAGATGAGAAACATCAATGGCAAAACAACTATCATACCAATTACCACCAATAACCTACAGTTCATGAACAAAACAGAAACACAACTTATCGGCGAAAAAACATCCCACGTCGAAATGCATTTCGCATCGACACAACAAACACGCTCTGCTGGATACGCACCAAGCCCGCGCCAAGCCGCTTCGCGTGTTGCGCATTTGTGGTCATGGGCTACCGTAGTCTGAGATACGGTAATCTTAAATATTAGGTGCTATGTGAATGATTGCTTCTCGTGATTGATGGTGTGTATATACCATTGAGTTGGTTCGTTTTCATGACTAACGTGAAATGTTGACCAATATTTCAGAGGTTTGTGGACAGATCCTTGAAACTGTCACTGGAAGAGGAAAGAGGAATGATCGTGGATTTCTCCAGTTCGCGTATGAAGGATGGTGATCGTATACGACGATGAATGGGTAAGTGAATTGGTTCTGTTCATCCTTCACTTTCAGTTGCCAGATGAGGATGTCGGCTATGAAAACGGCGATTATGTCTATCAGGTATCGTTTACACACTTTCTTTCTTTTGGTTTCTTCCTATGAGTAAGCTGATGATGTCTGTCTATGCTCCGTCTTTGCTAGTGAGCAATAAGTTCAGCGAACGGCCCTCGTTTAATGCACTTCTTATTGTTAGGATCATGTGCATCATTGTGTCACTTTTGTTAGTTCATGTTAAAAAATTTTCGCAAATCTACATTTTCGTTTGTTTTTACGGTATAAGCGTTTCATGTAGAGCTGTTTTAGATAAGAGATGTAATCGAAGAAGCAGCCGAGATGACGACAAACGAGGCGCCTGAGAGTGGAGGATCGAGTCTGTTCCTCGTCTTCATCGTTTGTGTTGGACTTTGTCTCGCCATGCGCTACCTCAACGACTTCTACACTGGCAGTACTGTACGTTTGTCCTTTCAGAGGAAACTCAGTGCTTAGCGATTATGATAGTCATAAAGAAACGTTAGCAAAGTATGTTGTTTCAACCGATCTACAATACCCCATCTACATACGACAACAAAGATCTACCTCATGAGAAAAGGGGCAGTGTTACTTTTGAGGCTGTCAAAAGTAACACTGTCAAAATGACGTGACATGATGTAATGTGAAAATGTTATAGACAACGCTTGTCGGCGAAGGGCTCTCCACGCATCGCTACAAGAAAAAGATCGACACCAATCCTACAGACGAGGATTGAAATATTCTCAAGCTGAACTATCCTGTTAATTCGTATCCCTTGTATACAAATAACCCTTTAACATGCCCAAGGGCATTTGTTTGGATGATTATCTCGTGTAAAGTATTGTCGTTTGTTCATTGTTAGCAATGGCCCTGACATGCAAATTGAAAGGGAGAGATGGGGGGGGGGCAGGTTCCTCCCACTCCACCGGCCCATTACGGCCAACTGACCACTTCGTTTTTCTTCTTCCGCTTCTTGGCTTAT